>CM061921.1:301499780-301757276 GCA_031002005.1 Vandiemenella viatica | reverse complement strand
AAACTCATCAAAATCTACTACTTCCATAATGTTTGCAGCCTCAGCTGATGGAACACTTCTTCCACCTTTAATCATAATAGAGCAAAGCATTTATATTTTTCCTGGATGGAAAATTCTCCAAAAGGAACATTTTATAATAGGGGCACATCAGGCTGGTTTGACAGTGAGTGTTTAGATGACTGGCTTGAAACTATTACTGTCCCATATTTACAAAACTGTACGGCCCAAAGATAAGCATTGCTAATTATCTTTCATCTCATCTGTCTAGTAGCTCTGTTAAATTGTGTCAAGATAATAACATACAAATGGTTTTCCTCCAAAGTAAATCCACATATCTAACACAGCATTTAGAAATTGCTTCCTTCAGACCTCTGAATACTGCTTGGAGAAGTATTTTGATGGAGTGGAAATGGGGCCAAGGAAGGAAAGGCAGTACTACCATTACAAAAGACAGATTTTTTGGACTTTTGGGTAAACTCATGAAGAAAATAGAACAGAGATCCATTGAGAACATAAAATAAGGCTTTTGTGCATGTGGAATTTATCCATTTAACCCAAATGAAGTTCTAAAGAAATTGCCTGACAGTGATGGTGAATGGGATCAAAATTCAGACAACATGGCTTGAAACAGTACCATTGATTATAGCCTGATAGAACCTCTTCAAAAATTGAGGAGCACTGATGCACGACAAAGAAGAAGGAAGATATGAGTGGAGCCAGGAAAAGGTGTATCGTTAGAAGAGAATTTGGACGGGTCTGAAGAGGAAGTGCCTAAGACCTCTGATGAGTACATAAATGAAGCGCCTGTCCTTCGCAAGGAGGAAGCGCAGGTAGCATCAGCTGTGACTAGAGATACTGATATTACCAAGTTTTATGACATTAATGGAAATGACTTTACAATAGTGAAATTTCTTATCAATAAGGGAGAATGGCAGTTTATCGGACAAGTTCAAGATGCGTCCCCAACAGTTGTTACAGTAAATGATTATGAAAATGGGTAGGAAAGAATGAAACCATTTTTGCTTTTCCACCAGTAGATGATATATGTGAAGCAGGCCATTATCAGATTGAAAGGATGATTAAACCATCCACAATAATCTGAGGGCAACCCTTCTTAATTGTAGATTCAACACATTTAGAATAATAGCGGTGGCTTTATGTTTATTATTGTTCTGTATCATGTAATTTTACTCTATGTTTTGTTTTTCACTTTACTATGCATTATTTACTTGTTTCCAATCCTAAAATTGATAAATATTTATCTTAGATTGTTTTACTTAGTTTTCTAAAACAAACTATATTTATTTACTTTCAAATAGATTAATAAGTGAATAAAGTTTATTATTCTTAACTGAACCTTATATTCTCTCTGATTTCCCTTATTCCATTTTTTTAACTTTAGGTGATCATAGATGTCCCACAGGCTATTGGTGGGGTTCAACAGCTAAAATAAAAATAAGCTGATTCCTTTCACCCCGACTCTTGGTCCAATTGGATCACTAATAAAAAAAAATAAAAAAAAAAATTATCAGGCAGCTGCAGTATGCAAGTTCATGTGGTCATTATTATCTTTGATTCTAGACCCAGATTGAGGGTATTATTTCTTGGCTCTAGTACCACTAGAAAGGAAGAAAATTAATGTTAAGTTTGAAAATTGATCCTTTTTCATGTATTAATTTATTTCTAATGCAACTAACTATTTAACACTGGTTTACAATCTAAGAGAATTGTTCCAGAAATAAGGAAATACAACATTAACAGCTATAAATCCATGTGATTGTATTTTACGTTTAAATGATTATTGATGATATTAGTATTGTATAGTACTAATCATGTATGTTGACTTTCCCAATTTAAAAAATACGTCATACACGGAATCTGAAGGATATGATTGCTTTGGAGGTGCCACTAAGTCCATACCAAATATTAAATACAAATTTGAAAATGGATATTCAACTGAATTAAGACATCCATAATAATTAATGTGAAATTCAGTACATTAATGATTCCTTATTCAAGATTACTACAATTGTGACCACTTAATTATTCCACTGCTTCCACAGTTTTCATGTTAGTAAGTGTCACTTCACTTAGAAGATATATCAGGCTGTTTTGAATACTCAAAAACTAGTTTGTTTTGAGTAGCAAATTTTGGAACACCAGTTATAATGCACAAGACGGATGTGTTCTCATTCACAGTTAATTTTGCAAAAAATTAGCAACGATGCAGATAATAAGATCATGCATGTTGTTTAATGATGCTTCCAAGAAAGTTAATATGTCTTCATTGGCCCCTTGTTAAAGAATCAAACATTGTTACACAATCACAATTGTTCCCTTATGTAACATGTTTTTCATTAAACATGGAAAACTTTTCTACTGAGCACTCTTTAATAACAAGTTCTGCATCAGTAATACTAATTTCTTTAGTCCCCTCATTTCAAATTTCTAGAAATATCTGATGACACTAGAAATTACAAGTACTTTTGGTCAGATTGGCATTGTATAGTACTAAACATGTGTGATCACTTCCCTAATTAATATAAATTTCTGTACGCTCCAAAAATTTGGGGGATTTGAATGTCTTAGTGGTGCAAATACTTCTACATCAGATTTTAAAAACACTTTTACAAACATAGATTAGATTCAGCTAAGTCAAGCCTAAGAATCAACGAGTAATTCGGTACTGTACTGTTTCCATATTAAAGAATTCTCCAACAGTGACATAATCATTAATCGTATACCTCCACAGTGTTCACATTATAGTCACTTGACATAGAAGAGAGATCGAACAGTTTTGAATACCAAAAAAAAAATGTCATAAAAGTCAGAAAATATTTATATATCAACTTGGGACACATATGTATGATGTTAATTTAAATTGGCTACCTATTTATGAAATATCAATTTTCGGTCTTTAAGAATGTTGCAAGCTAATAAAAGTTCATACATACTGCTTGAAACAATTCGTATCAAGCACACATTAATAACTATTTCTACTCCATCAATACTAGCTTCTTCTTATAATTCAACTAAGCCAAAACCATTATGTTACTGACAGTTACATTAATAGCCTATAAATACTTTAGGAATTGATTCTAAAACCATTTGACGACACAATCAATTCCGAGTTATCTCATCATACTGCTGTTGCATAGTACCAAACGTGTGTAATCACTTCCTAAATTTAAAAATCACTATGCATTGCAATGTGACGGAGATGAACATTTAGTGGCACTGATACGTCTGTACCAAAATTTAGATACACCTTTGCAAACAGATATTAACTTCAATTAATAATTTAATAATAATGAATGATAGTTTCAGAGGAGGATTGATATCTTTTAATCAAGGACATTAAAACAGGATTATTTCTAAGCTTCTTCGCTGTTCACATTGTGCACCGTCACTCGACAAATGAGAGAGACAGAATTGGAAATCTGAAAACTTATTTCATTAGGTTATAGCAAATTTTGGAATAACAGTCTGGGATGCTAGTGATTGATGTGTTTCCTTTTTACAGTTAATTTTTACCATCTAACAGTATTACAGAAACCAATAACATACAACTTGGTTAATGGTGCTTCCAACACAGTTATGCAGACTAAATTGTCTACCTGTTTTGGAATTATCCATTTTTACCATGTGGAACTTGTTCCAATATAAAAAACGGTTTTCATTCCTCTTGGAAACCTTTAATTATGAACACTCTTTAATAACTGATTCTACATCAGTACTATTAATTTAATTTTAATGCAACAAATTTTCTAACATTGGTTTAATGACTAACAGAAATGTTCAAATGAAAAGTATGTACAGCATTAAAAGCCGTAAATCAATGTTATTATTTTTATGTTTAAATGATAAATAAATTTCTTAAATAATTAATATAAATTTAACACTGCCAGCATTCAGTACCCTTAAGTTCTGAACCCCAGAAAATACAAAGGTTATTTTTCTTATTAAAATTGTATAGTACTAATCATGTATTGATTTCCCCAATTTTTTAAATACGTTATACACTGGCAATTTGAAGTATATGATTACTTTGGTGGTGCCACTAAGTCAATACCAAATATTAAATACAAATTTGCAAACCGATATTCAATTCAATTAAGACGTGCATTTTAAACAATGTGAAATTTGGTACAGTAATGATTCCTTATTCATGATTACTCATATTGTGACTGCTAAAATATTCCTATGCTTCCACAGTGTTCACATTACAAAGTATCACTTCACTTGGGAGAGATATCAGGCAGTTTCGAATACTCAAAAACTAGTTTGTTTGTGTAGCAAATTTTGGAACATCAGTCTGGAATGCACAAGATTGACGTGTTCCCATTCACAGTTAATTTTGCAGCAATCTAACAGCACTGCAGACAGTATGATCATGCATGCTTGCGTATGGTGCTTCCAATAAAGTTATTAAGAATTCATTGTCTACCAGTAAAACAATTAAACATTGTTACACATTCACAATTTTTCCAGTTGAAGCAAGTTTTTCATTAAACCTGGAAACCATTTATACTGAGCACTCTTCAATAACTCATTCTACATCAGTACTACTGTAAAACAGTGTCAATCTTATCAGTAGGGTTAATAGGATCGAAATTGGAAAAAAGATTAAGTTTCAATAATGGTCAGACAAAGCAATCAATTTTAAATGAACGAATATGGTCAGTATTGATATAATTTAATCTTCCATTGATTAGTTTCTCAACGTCAGAATTGTGACAGCAAATGCAGAAGGAAGCATTGGAAAGGAAGTGTATCAGTCGTCACAGATTTAACCTTCTGAAAATTTTGACAACTGAAGCTATTGTATTTGTTCAAAGCTGATTATTCACGTGTTAATATCAAGGTAATTTTTTTTTGTTGAAGTTTATCACATAGTAATTAAGCAAAATAATCATTACTGTATTTATAAGCGAAATGTTATTTAAACAAGTACCTGTCATCTGTCAGAAAGGGTTGAATGGGACCATGATCCTATTCATCCCAACCTATTGTTTTGTTACTTTACTGTACCTACGGTACCGTATTTTAGAACTTTTAGTACCGGTACTAATGATTTTTTTTTTATATTTAATTATAGCTACTGTCACGATTATATATTTGAGTCTCGGAAATAAGACCTTACAATTTTTTTATGAGCCTGATCCCAGAAGACAATATTACGTGAAAAGAAGTGTGATGGAGTTTGAAGATACTTCCTTATACATCCAAAGGGGAATGAGCATAAGGAATGCCGCAGCTAAACATTCAATTCCTTATACAGTGCTACATAGACACTTAAAAAAACCAGACATAAAGAAGCAGGGAAGGAAAACCAACCTTGACTGAAGAGAGAGGAAGAAATATTTCAATAGTTGACAGAATCCCCATGTACACTGACTTCACAGTCCACCAGCTCAAGCACCATGAGGAAAGATTAACCCTCAGGCTTTGCCAAAATATTAAATGAGCTAGGGCAGTGGTTTCCTACCAAACTATAAAAGAATATTTTGGAAAGTTGGAAAAAGAAATCAACAATATCCCTCCCACACAGGTTATCGAATTTGATTAAAAAAATTTGACCGACGACCATGGCGAATCTAAAGTTATATAAAAGAATTAGGACAATTACGAGTTATTCACATCATACTGCTGTTGCATAGTACCAAACATGTGTAAACACTTACCTAATTTAAAAATCACTATGCATTGGCAATGTGAGAGAGATGAACAATTTAGTGGTACTGATACGCCTGTACCAAAATTTAAATACGCCTTTGCAAACAGACATTAAATTCAATTAAGAATTCAATAATACCGAATGCTAGGGCAGTGGTTTCCTACCAGACTACAACAGATTATTTTGGAAAGCTGGAAAAAGAAATCGACAATATCCCTCCCACCCATGTTATCAATGTTGATTTAACAAATTTGTCCGACGACCCTGGCCGATATAAAGTTATAAAAAGATTTGGGACAAAATGTCCACAAGGAGTAATAAACTCATCAAAATCCACTATATCCATAATGTTTGCAACCTCGGCTGATGGAGCACTTCTTCCACCTTATATCATAATAGAGCAAAGCATTTATATTTTTTCAGGATGGAAAATGCTCCAAAAGGGACATTTTATAATAGGAGCACATCAGGGTGGTTTGACAGTGAGTGTTTAGATGACTGGCTTGAACTATTACTGTCATATATTTATGGAAATTGGATGGCCCAAAGATAAGCATTTGGATTAATGTTTCATCTCATCTGACCAGTAGCTCTATTAAATTGTGTCAAGATAAAAACATAAAAATGGTTTTCCTCCCAAGTAACAACACACATCTAACACAGCCTTAAAAATTGGTTCCTTCAGACCTCTGAATTCTGCTGGCAGAAGTATTTAGAAGGAGTGGAAATTGGGCCAAGGAACGAAAGTGAGTACTACCATTACAAAAGACAGATTTTCTAGACCTTTGTGTCAACTCATGAAGGAAATAGAAAAATGATCCAGTGAGAACAAAAAATTAGGCTTTTGAGCATGTGGAAATTATCCATTTAAAACAAATGAAGTTCTAAAGAAATTACCAGATAGTAAAGCTGAATGGGATCAAAATTCAAACAACATGGTTTGAAATAGCACCATTTACCATAGCCTGACAGAACTTCTTCAGAAATTGAGAAGCACTGATGCAGATGCTCAACCATGACAAACAAGAAGGAAGATATGAGTGGAGCCAGGGACAGGTGTATCGTTAGAAGAGAATTTGGAAGAGTCTGAAAATGAACTGCCTGACAACTCCGATGAAAACATGAATGAAGCGCCTATCCTTCACAATGTGGAAGCGCTGGTAGCACCAGCTGTGACAAGACATGCTGATATCACCAAGTTTTATGACATTAATGTAAATGACTTTACAATAGTGAAATTTCTTACTAACAAGGGAGAATGTGCGATTTATCGGACAAGTTCAAGATGGGTCTCCAACAGTTGTTACAGTAAAATGCTTACGAAAATGGGTAGGAAAGAATGATACCTTTCATTTGTGTAGATCCAACACATTTTGAATAATGGCAGTGGCTTTATGTTTATTATTGTTCTGTATCATGTAATTGTACTATATGTTTGTTTTTCACTTCACTATGCATCATTTACTTGTTTCCAATCCTAATTTTGATTAATATTTATCTTAGATTGTTTTACGTAGTTTTCTAATATACTAATTAGTGAGTAAAGTTTATTATTCTAAACTGTACCTTATATTCTCTCTGATTTCCCTTTTTCTTTTTTTTGTAACTTTAGGTGATTCTAGACGTCCCACAGGTTAATGATGGGGTTCAACAGCAAAAAAAATGAGCTGATTCCTTTCACCCCGACTCTCGCGCCAATTGGATCACTGATAAAAAAAAGATAATAATAATTTATAAGGACGCTGCAGTATATAATTTCAAGTGCTCATTAGCATTTTCATTCAAGACCCTGATTGAG
Source organism: Vandiemenella viatica (assembly GCA_031002005.1). Lineage (NCBI taxonomy): Eukaryota > Metazoa > Arthropoda > Insecta > Orthoptera > Morabidae > Vandiemenella > Vandiemenella viatica. Next base: position 301,749,801 of record CM061921.1, on the reverse strand, counting down.
GATTTTGTTTCTTGGCTCTAGTACCATTAGAAAAAAAGAAAAATAATTTTAAGTTTGAAAATTGATCCTATTCTCCCTTTTTTCAGGAATTAATTTATTTCGAATGCAAATAATTATATAACACTGGTTTACTGTCTAACAGAATTGTTAAAAAAAAGAAGTAAATACAACATGAACAGCCGTAAATCAAAGTGATTATTTTTTACGTTTAAATGATAAATAAAATTTTTAAATAATTAACGATAATTAAACACTGCCAGTTTCCAGTACTTTTATGTAACATTTCTAGAGATATTTTACAACCCCAGAAAATAGAAAGGTTATTGTTCATATTAGTATCATATAGTACTAATCATGTATGTTGATATCCACAATTTAAAAAATACGCCATACACCGGCAATCTGAAGGATATGATTGCTTTTTGGTGCCACTAAGTCCATATTAAATACAAATTTGGAAAAGGATATTCAAGACATGCATAATAACTAATGTGAAATTCAGTACAATAATGATTCCTGATTCAAGATTACTCCAATTGCGACCATTTAATTATTCCTATGCTTTCACAGTGTTCACGTTACAAAGTGCAATTGTCTTAGAAGAGATATAAGGCAGTTTTGAATACTCAAAAACTAGTTCGTTTTGTGTAGCAAATTTTGGAACTTCAGTCTGGAATGCACAAGATGGATGTGTTCTCATTCGCAGTTAACTTTGCAGCAATGTTGCAGCACTGCAGATAATAAAGATATACATGCCGGTTAATGGTGCTTCCAACAAAGTTATTATGACTTCATTGTCTACTCTTTAAGAATTAAACATTGTTACACATTCACAATTGTTCCCAGATGAAACAAGTGTTTCATTAAACCTGGAAAGCATTTGTATTGAGCAGTCTTTAATAACAAGTTCTACATCAGTATTACTAACATTTTTCTAATAAAACTACTTTTTAACATATAAATTTCTTACAAAAATTAATGGAAATTGCACATTAATAGCCTTTAGTCCCCTCAATTCACATTTCTAGAAAAATTTGATGACACTAGAAATTACAAGTATTTTTGGGAATATTGGCATTGTATATTACTAAACATGTGTGATCACTTCTCTAATTAATATAAATTTTGGTACGCACCAACAATTTGAGGGATTTGAAAGTCTTAGTGGTACAAATACATCTACACCAGATTTTAAAAACACTTTTGCAAATCTAGATTATATTCAGCTACGTGAAGCATAAGAATCAATGAGTAATTCGGTTCTGTACTGTTTCCTTATTAAAGAATTCTCCAACGGTGACATAATCATTAATCGTATACCTCCACAGTGTTCACATTGTACTCACTTGACTTAGAAGATAGATCAAACAGTTCTGAATACCAAAAAAAAAAATTTCATATAGGTCTCAAATATTTATATATCAATCTTTGACACATGAGAATGATGTTGAGGACATATTGGCTACCTATGTATGAAATATCAATTTCCAGTCTTTAAGAATGTTGCAAGCTAATAAATGTTTATATTGTAAGAGGTCATTTTGAAGACCATGACTATTTGGGGAGTTATACGAATATTCAGTCGTCGAGCTACTGGCAATCGGCGATCATTGACAATGCTGAGCGTGGTCGAGCATTGACCAGACAGGAATCTGCACGCTTGCAGTCAGCACCTTAGAGTGCAGTTTCCTTCGTAAGTGTAGGTCAGCCAAGGCAGCTTGGGAAGTACTAGCAAGTGTCTTTACTGTCGGGCAGTCGGCGAGAGTAGTCGAGCATACTTTGATAGCCACCTGTTAGGAGCCAGCCACCCTCCCATGCATCTCGTGTCCGGGGCGACCATCTGCCTAATAATTAACTATTACAGTTTCAGGGCTTAGATAAGTTGGTGATAGTTGGAATCTACTTTGCGGCATGCTATAAACTATACTACTCCGTGTTAGAAGCCAATAAACTGTTCCATTGCAAGTCTTTCAATTATTTCATGTAGCAAGAACTTTATATCAATTTCTAACCTTCGGTCTGTGGCTGTCAAACCACAGTGGTGTCAAACATTAGCCTAAAGAGTGCAATGGTAAGATTCTAGTGGTGCTGCCAGAAGAACAGAAGAGACGCTTCGAGCAGAACTGTAATTCCCTGAGGTTAGTTCGTCAGCACACCTATCCACACACACGCCTGCTAACCTTGGCGAATCAGCTCCTGACAAGTGGCGTCATCGTGGGAATTTGGCGTAGTACCGATGTTTTGGAACATCAGTTTGGATAGAGTCTGACGAATTAGCAAGAAGTAAGCGATCACCGTCTGAAGAGGAAGACGGGGGGTGGCAGGAAGACAGGTGGCTGGATCAACACATGGCTTGGAAGATGAACGCCGGAGGTGCGGCGTCCGCCCGCGGCTGGAGATATCGGATGGCGGGTTCAACGTATGAGCGACGGCAGAGCGCAGTTCGGATCAACACGGGGATCGAATCGCAGCGGCGCGAGTCAACACGTTGCGGCATTGGCCATAGGATGTTCTTCAGACGTTGATAGCAACGACGATGGCGACGAGAATAAGACATTAGGGGTGAGTGGACCTCAATTTTTATTGTAACTATGGCAGCGAGTAAATCTACAACAGTTATCGGGCACGGGCATTGAACGCGAGGATCTTGGATTTGGAGACGCGGGTGAGCGGAGTTATAATGGTGAGTCAAGCGGGTTTGCTTTTTGCTTGTAAAGGCACGTTTTCTGCCAGATATATCTTTAAGTGAGACAAAAATATTTTCAGAGGCCATAGCAGCGGCGGTGTTTATGAATAGATCAAAAAGAATTCTCCAGGTAAGTCCAAAATTAAGAGTATAAGGCAGATATAAATGTTAAGAAACATCCAGATGCTACTGAGCAGAATAGAAAATTTCGAAAGAGGGTGCTAGGCAAATACTAGTTAAATAATAATTGGTGAATTTAAGAATTATGAAAATGATTGTTACTGGGAAAAAATGAAACCGGTGGGGCGTCGTGTCAATGTAAGTGTGGCAGGAAAGCCTATATGTTAAAGTGAAGCGGAATATTTTGTGGTAAAAGGTGGCAAGGGACCGTCCGATCCAGACCCGATATATAAATGTGTGGCGAGTTTCATCATTTTGGGGGCCAACATTTCTGATAACTTACAGGTACAGCTCAAGAAGTTAACCTGGTGAGGATGTAGGCGCTCCATTCCACCCATTTGCATTTAAGTAATGCCGGTAACTTGAAGCCGGGACAAGCAGAATGGGGTGGGTTGTTATGGCTAAAGGCCTGGATTAATTATAAATATTGGGGAAAAGAGAGAGTGATATGTCTTAGTGGGTTCTGGTGCGCAATTCTTTATTCTTGTAAAGTTGTTTGCAGAGCAGAAAAATTAGAGCCACCAGTCTGCTGGTTACCGGTCTAGGCCGGGAAATGTTAAAGTGTTAGGGATATCTACTGCTGGATTAATATAAGCTCCAGGACTCAGAGCAACCGTTCAGGCGGATCGTTATTTGAACAGAGCTTCCAGTAGAATATAGAATCAAATTTTCTCTAGAAATATGGTGCAGTCATAGACGTGCGAAACGTGGACACTTTCGGCTGTCGTTCTAAGACTTCTCACATGTTCAGGTTGAGGAGCAGACGTGTTCCCAACGCTATACGAATACCCATAAGTCAATCGTACATGCTAACATTGCATAGTATATTCTAAAATCATTCGTGAGATCATCCAAATACCTCTAACGAGAATTTTTGCAGAAGATTTATTTGTGTTAAGTGATACACGCTATGACACGGGATGAGTAGACGCAAGTAGAGTGTATATAAAATGGAAGTATTTGCCATAGCGAATTAGAACATAATACATCATATGGATGAACTAAAAAGAGTAAATGTATATCGACGTATCTGCACATCAAATTTAACATTTATTGTGATGCACGGAATGGTTGAATTCGACAGGAATGAATAAAAAACGTAATTGACATATCAAATTAGAAAAAACAATACGTAATCGAATGCGAGTCTGAAGATATGCATGGATAAAATCCTAAAGTACAGTAACTAGAACGGAATCGGCGTTCATAATTTTGAAGAATAAGAATAATTTGAAATTATTAGGGATATTGTACAAATCTGGTGTTTCAGTTAAGGAAAATATAACCTCAGTGGCTTCTCTTTCATGTGCCCACAGTAATCATACGTACCGGTACTCACTTAATGTAAGGAGTCAAACTGTGTGCCACATGTTAGAAATATCTGGAGCACCAAGTATATTAAAAAATGGGTGATGTAAAAAAAAATCCTGACAGCTTTGGAAAGTGGCAAACTCTGATTGTCTGGGCAACATCATGGTGTACACTCGTCAATCGAGTTAAAAAGGCAAAATACGAGTGCAGTCCTTGGGAAAAGGAGTCATGAACCTTTTCTTACAACACAATACGTACTCAAAAGCCTACCGTCAACTCCATACGCTTATGGAAACAAACTTACATTCATCCCTTACCAACAGATCCAAGTTACAGACATAACCATTATGTGAACCTCATTAGTCATAAATGCAATCGGTTTACAAACCTAATCATTTTGTCAAACCTACATCCATGTTGTATGTCTTTTAAAATCGGTACATTCAAAATAGTTTGGTGAATCAGTTCATATTCGATGTGTAATCGCAGATAAGATTGTAGTATTGGGAAGTCATCACTGAGAGAAACTGGTTAGTTAGGAGCCAGTAATACGATGTGCAGTTCCAAATTAATAATTCATCGGAAGCGGAGAACGTAATCTATAACATGATATCGGTAAATCAAACAATACTTATCTAAGATAACAACAACAAAAAAGGGGTCTGGAGCAATAAACACTATTTGTTTGGTTTTAAGTTGATAAGTTTTCGTAAATAACATTTCTTGAAGTATGTCACTGAATAGAAAAGCTAATCACTTTCTATATAAAAACTATATACGTGTGCTAACTCCACAAATAATTCTTGGAGCATGTTTTCCTCATTTAAATACCTTTTGTACTTGTGAGGAGTTTTACCAAAATGAGATGCCATAAGTGAATCATAAATCAAAATATGCAAAATATATCAACTTCTTGTCTCTATAACAGCTGTTATATGCAGTGCAAATGTTTCAGCATTAGGTTTTGTCTATTGGTAATTGTTGTATGATATAAGAGCGCGTAAGAGTAACATAACTGTAACGTAAGTAAATCAAACAGCTAACAAAAATAAGTCTATAAATAGGATATAGTGATAGGAACTACAGAACTCCACATTAATTATAACGGAATAATATTTAAAGCAAAATATCAACGGTTGTGTGAATATTCTTCTCATTTTAAAATTGTCACTAATCGGGATGATTAAACACACAGAGCGTAATCACAGCATAAGTATTGTACTAAGTAAGTCTGATTAGTTGTTAGATAATAAGCAGATTGCACTACTAAGGAGAATTCATCTATTTGTTTCAGAGATAAATTGTAGTATTTACCTTGCATGAACAACCTAAGTTTGAAAAAATTTGTTGCTAACTATTGGAAATTATTTGTACATTATCAAGTTTTGCAGTGATAAATACTGTCAAACCTAGACTATTGAAAGGTAGTTCACCAATCTAAGGTAAAAATCGTGTAAATTCTGTATTATCAATAGCAGTTGCATGACATTAGTAACGGACAGACTCACAAAAATGGTAACCAATATTTTTCAAGCTTTACTGGTGAATCAAAAAAAAAATTGATGTTTCCAGTTAAAGAAATTGTTATATGCAATAACCAAGAAGAGAGTAAACTCAGTAAATCAGAACTTGTATTTAATTCAAACGTCAAAAGAAGGGAAATACATAACTCACATTATAATCTCCGCGGCCCAGCAATGGCTTAAACCGTTAATAAATTTATTCATATAATTTTCGAGAAAGTATATGTGCTTATAAATTGCACACAGAGACATGGGTATTAATTCAATTGTGATATTTGAGAAAATGCCTTCAGCAGGAGACGAACTGTTTTTTTCATGTTTAAAGGTCAAAGTGTACCCCATGTTAACCGTATTTGCAGTTTGTCCGGTTAATTCGCTGTCCTAGATCCCCGATTGAGGCCACCTCTCCCATTTGTCAAAATTATGTAGTTTAGTTTTAAGGCAAGGTACTGTCGGAAGTGTAATTTTACAGATAGCTGTTATGGCGAGCGGCAAAGCACGGCCAGTGACGCGCAGCGTAACCTGATATGCCGACTCAACTGGTGACACTGCAAGATTGGTGCAACGTAATGCTTCGAACACATAAGTATCGTAAACAGAACTGTTAATAATTTTAGTGTAGAACCAATTTAGTAATAAGGATGGGAAACAATTAGTTTGTCACTAAAACAAACCAGAAGCATATAACAAATAGTAATTTACATGTAATGTATTTCTTTTGCACAAAACATATTTCTGTTCATGGGACTTAGAACTACCATACAATAACAGTCACAGCAGACTAAGCAGTTTAAGAATGGAGTTATTTTTACTAAGAAGTGTATATTATAGTAGTCGATTCATTATAAAATTATGATTTCACGCAATTAAAGGAGAAGAAATCGACAATTTTGACACTTGTAACGTATTGTCAGCTTAAATTCACTTCTTGATGCTTAGCTAATGCATTTACTAATAAAAAAATGAGATTAAAGCCTTAATATAAAGTTGGAGCAATAGTGACTAGTAAAAATAATTAACTGATGTTTTACAAAGTCCTAGAGTATATTTATTGTATTACGACTAATTATAAGCAGGCGGATGAGAGCACTATCTGTTAATTTAACGTTCACACAAGACCTTTCTAAGATTTATCATACTACTGATGTAAGCGTTGTCTGGTAGACCAAAATCTTTAAAATTGTTAATGTAATCATAGACTCATCTAATTCAGGGTAGAGCAATATGTCAATTGTGGATTACTTTGAATCATACTACTCAGTAGGAACCATAGGTCTTAAGTGTTAATTTAAACAAAGGAATTTAAGCAACTGTAAAAATTTGCGGCAATCACTTGATCTTTTCATCTACTTCTCTAACAATCATGTGTTACAGAAACTTTGCTGGACACTTGTCAAGAGAAATAGTAAGCATATATGTAGGAGAATCCATAATAATTATCTTATTACTTTGTTGTATCCCACCATAGTGAATATTACCTGCATTACGATTCATGAAAGACTTCATTCTAGAAACATAATTCTTTCAAATTGAGGCACCCTGAAGAATGCGATAATATGTAAAATAGTAAACAAAGATTTTATCAATCATTCCTAAGCTGAATAATTAATTTAATCTATCAGAAGCAGAATACCATAGTTCATAATTAGAATACCTTAGAAAGCAGGAAAAAATATTTGCAAACTGAGCAAGATGTGATAAAATTTAACCAAGTATCGAATCATTATGACGATCTTAGTTTTCAGTATAACCCATTGTAATCAGTTTGTACCGGAAATAATAAGCCAGACTTGCACAAAGCACTGCTAATATCACAATACCAAATAATTATGCAGATAGTAGTAGCTATGCCGAACTCAAATTAAATGGCACATATTGAAAATGACCATACCTCATCTACTCCATAAATTATAATTTTTTAATGTCATTTGTATGACTGTTTTATTATTCCTATGTCATAAAATTTTTATTGACTTTGTTTATATTCAGGCTTGGCCTACCACCTACACCAGAATAGGAAAATTAATATTTAAAAATGTTGCAATATTTTTGTGAGCTTGAAAGTGGAAATCCAATTAAGTTGCATATTATACTTTTCAGAATTGTGGAAAATGCCTTTCTCTAATCGGGGAGGAATGTACGAGGTCATTTTGAAGACCGTGACTATTAGGGGAATTATAGGAATATTCAGTCTTTGAGCTACTGGCAATCGGCGATCATAGACGATGCTGACAGCTGTCAAGCATTGACCAGACAGGAATCTGCACGCTTGCAGTCAGCACCTTAGAGTACAGTACGCTTCGTAACTGTAGGTCAGCCAAGGCGGCTTGGGAAGTACTAGCGATGGTGTAGTGTCTTTACTGTTGGGCAGTTGGCGAGAGTAGTCGAGAAAACTTTGATAGCCACCTGTTAGGAACCTGCCACCCTCCCTTGCAACTCGTATCCAGGGCGACCATCTGCCTAACAATTAACTATTACAGTTCAGGGCTTAGATAAGTTGGTGATAGTTGGAATCCACTTTGCGGCATGCTATAAACTACACTACTCATGTTAGAAGCAAATAAACAGTTCCATTGCAAGTCTCACATTATTTCATGTAGCAAAAACTTTATATCAATTTCTAACCTTCGGTCTGTGGCCATCAAACCAAAGTGGTGTCAAACATTAGCTCAAACAGTCCAATGGTAAGATTCTAGTGGTGCTGCCAGAAGAACAGAAGAGACGCTTCGAGCAGAACTGTAATTCCCAAAGGTTAGTTCGTCGGCACACCTATCCACACACACGCCCACTAACCTTGGCCAATCAGCCCCTGACTGCTTGTACTGCTTGAAACAATTCATATGAAGCACACATTAATAAACATTTCTACACAGTCAATACTAGCTTGTTTAATAATGCAACTAAGTCCTAAACATTGTTTTACAGACTGTTAAAAGAAGTAACCTTTAAATATTTTAGGTATTATTTCTAAAAATCAATTCCGAGTTAATTCATCATACTGCTGTTGCATAGTACCAAACGTGTGTAATCACTTCCTAAATTCAGAAATCACTATGCATTGGCAATGTGACGGAGATGAACATTTTAGTCGCACTGATACGTCTGTACCAAAATTTAGATACACCTTTGCAAACAGATATTAACTTCAATTAAGAATTTATTAATAATGAATGATAGTTTCAGAGGAGGAATGACATTAATGTAAATGACTTTAAAATAGTGAAATTTCTTACTAACAAGGGAGAATGGGCGATTTATCGGACAAGTTCAAGATGGGTCTCCAACAGTTGTTTCAGTAAAATGCTTACGAAAATGGGTAGGAATGAGTGATACCTTTCATTAGTATAGATCCATCACATTTTGAATAGTGGCAGTGGCTTTATGTTTATTATTGTTTTGTATCATGTAATTGTGCTATATGTTTGTTTTTCACTTCACTATGCATCATTTACTCGTTTCCAAACCTAATTGTGATTAATATTTACCTTAGATTGTTTTACCTAGTTTTCTAATAGACTAATTAGTGAGTAAAGTTTATTATTCTAAACTGTACCTTATATTCTCTCTGATTTCCCTTTTTCCTTTTTTTTTAACTTTAGGTGATCCTAGACGTCCCACAGGCTATTGATGGGGTCCAACAGCTAAAAAAAATGAGATGATTGCTTTCACCCCGACTCTCGGGCCCATTGGATCACTGAAAAAAATAATAATAATAATTTATCAGGAAGCTGCCGCATACAAGTTCAAGTGCTCATTAGCATTTTCATTCACGACCCAGATTGAGGATTTTGTTTCTTGGCTCTAGTACCATTCATCTACATCTACATATATACTCTGCAATTCACAAAATTGTGGGTGGCAGAGGGTGCTCAGCACCAAAGCTAATCTCTTTGTTGTGCATTCCAATCCCTAATGGTACGAGGGAAAAAAGAATTCATATAAGAATCATTGCGGCACCTTATTTCTCTAAACTTATCTATCCTGTCATTCCGGCTCAAATAGGTTGGTGGACGAAGTATTTCACTACACACGTGAGTGAAAGTGGGAGTACGAATGTTTACCAATAAGTTTAAATGCATTGCGCGTCGTCTATCTACCAGACACTCCCAGCCTAAACTACTAATCAGTTCTGTGACGCTTTCATAAGGACTGTAGCAAGCGGTCACGAATCGAGCGGCTCTTCTCTGTACTTTCTCTATACTTTCGATCAATGCCTTACGAAACGGATCCCAAATGGCACAACAATAGTCCAAATGTGGACGCACAAGAGATTTGTACGCTATCTCCTTTGTTTGTTCATTACAATTTTTCAATATTCGACCTATGAATCGCAGCCTAGAATAAGCTCTACCTACCAACGAATTAATGTGTAAGTCCGATTTCATGTTCCTTTGCACTGTTACTCCCAAATATTTCATAGAGTCGACCATATCAAAAACTGAATTGTTTAACTCGTATTTCTGAACAATTGGATTCTTTTTGTTAGTTATGCTCATTGTCTTGCACTGTTTACAATTTAGCTCAAGTTACCACTCAGCGCACCATACCAAAATAATATTAGAACAGAAAAAAAATAATTTTAAGTTTGAAAATTGATCCTATTCTCCCATTTATCAGGAATTAATTGATTTCTAATGCAAATAATTATATAACACTGGTTTACTGTCTAACAGAATTGTTAAAAAAAAAAAAAAGTAAATACAACATTAACAGCCGTAAATCAAAGTGATTATTTTTTTACGTTTAAAGGATAAATAAATTTCTTAAATAATTAACGATCGTTAAACACTGCCAGTTTCCAGTACTTTTAGGTAACATTTCTATAGATATTTTAAAACCCCAGAAAATAGAATGGTTATTGTTCGTATTAGTATTATATAGTACTAATCGTGTATGTTGATTTACACAATTTAAAAAATACGCCATACACCGGCAATCCGAAGAATATGATTGCTTTTGGTGGTTCCACTAAGTCCATACCAAATATTAAATACAAATTTGGAAACGGATATTCAAGACATGCATAATAACTAATGTGAAATTCAGTACATTAATGATTTCTGATTCAAGATTATTCCAATTGTGACCATTAAATTATTCCTATGCTTCCACAGTGTTCACGTTACAAAGTGTCAGTTGACTTAGAAGAGATATCAGGCAGTTTTGAATACTCAGAAACTAGTGCGTTTTGTGTAGCAAATTTTGGAACATCAGTCTGAAATGCACAAGACGGATGTGTTCTCATTCGCAGTTAATTTTGCACCAATGTTGCAGCACTGCAGATAATAAGGACATACATGCCGGTTAATGGTGCTTCCAACAAAGTTATTATGACTTCATTGTCTACTCTTTAAGAATTAAACATTGTTACACATTCACAATTGTTCCCAGATGAAACAAGTGTTTCATTAAACCTGGAAAGCATTTGTATAGAGCAGTCTTTAATAACAAGTTCTACATCAGTATTACTAACATTTTTCTAATATAACTACTTTTTAACATATAAATTTCTTACAAAAATTATTGGAAGTTGCACATTAATAGCCTTTAGTCCCCTCAATTCACATTTCTAGAAAAATTTGATGACACTAGAAATTACAAGTATTTTTGGGCATATTGGCATCGTATATTACTAAACATGTGTGATCACTTCTCTAATTAATATAAATTTTGGTACGCACCAACAATTTGAGGGATTTGAATGTCTTAGTGGTACAATTAAATCTACACCACATTTTATAAAACAGTTTTACAAACCTAGATTAGATTCAGCTAAGTCAAGCATAAGAATCAATGAGTAATTCGGTGCTGTACTGTTTCCTTATTAAAGAATTCTCCAACCGTGACAAAATCATTAATCGTATACCTCCAAAGTGTTCACATTGTACTCACTTGACTTAGAAGATTGATCGAACAGTTCTGAATACCAAAAAAAACATTGTCATAAAGGTCACAAATATTTATATATCAATCTGGGACACATGTGGATGATGTTGAGGACATATTGGCTACCTATGTATGAAATATCAATTTCCAGTCTTTAAGAATGTTGCAAACTAATAAATATTTATATATACTGCTTGAAACAATTCATATCAAGCACACATTAATAAACATTTCTACACAGTCAATACTAGCTTGTTTTATAATGCAACTAAGTCCTAAACATTGTTTTACAGACTGTTAAAAGTAGTAACCTTTAAATATTTTAGGTATTATTTCTAAAAATCAATTCCGAGTCATCTCATCATACTGCTGTTGCATAGTACCAAATGTGTGTAATCACTTCCTAAATTTAAAAATCACTATGCATTGGCAATGTGACGGAGATGAACATTTAGTCGCACTGATACGTCTGTCACAAAATTTAGATACACCTTTGCAAACAGATATTAACTTCAATTAAGAATTTATTAATAATGAATGATAGTTTCAGAGGAGGAATGACATTAATGTAAATGACTTTACAATAGTGAAATTTCTTACTAACAAGGGAGAATGTGCGATTTATCGGACAAGTTCAAGATGGGTCTCCAACAGTTGTTACAGTAAAATGCTTACGAAAATGGATAGGATAGAATGATACCTTTCATTAGTATAGATCCATCACATTTTGAATAGTGGCAGTGGCTTTATGTTTATTATTGTTTTGTATCATGTAATTGTGCTATATGTTTGTTTTTCACTTCACTATGCATCATTTACTCGTTTCCAAACCTAATTTTGATTAATATTTACCTTAGATTGTTTTACCTAGTTTTCTAATAGACTAATTAGTGAGTAAGTTTATTATTCTAAACTGTACATTATATTCTCTCTGATTTCCCTTTTTCCCTTTCTTTTTAACTTTAGGTGATCCTAGACGTCCCACAGGCTATTGATGGGGTTCAACAGCTAAAAAAAATGAGATGATTGCTTTCACCCCGACTCTCGGGCCCTTTTAGATTGTTTGCTGATGATGCGGTTATTTATAGGGAAGTAAGAACTTTGGCCGATTGCTTAGAAATTCAGCGCGAATCTGGATGTTATTTTGGCTTGGTGCGCTGAGTGGCAACTTACTCTAAACTGCAAAAAGTGCAAGACAATGAGCATAACTAACAAAAAGAATCCGATTGTTCAGAAATACGAGTTAAACAATACAGTTATTGATATGGTCGATTCTATTAAATATTTGGGAGTAACAGTACAAAGGAACATGAAATGGGACATACACATTAATTCTTTAGTAGGTAGAGCAAATTCTAGGCTGCGATTCATAGGTAGAATCTTGAAATATTGTAATGAACAAACAAAGGAGATAGCGTACAAATCTCTTGTGCGTCCACATTTGGATTATTGTTGTGCCATTTGGGACCCGTTTCGTAAGGGATTGATCGAAAGTATAGAGAAAGTACAGAGAAGAGCCGCTCGATTCGTGACCGCTTGCTACAGTCCTTATGAAATGCGTCACAGAACTGATTAGTAGATTAGGTTAGGAGTCTCTGGTAGATAGACGACACACGTTTCGTTTAAACTTATTGGAAAACATGCGTACTCCAACTTTCACTCATGAGTGTAGTGAAATACTTCTTCCACCAACCTATTTGAGTCGGAAGGACAGGAAAGATAAAATTAGAGAAATAAGGTGCCGGACTGATTCTTATATGAATTCTTTTTTCCCTCGTACCATTAGGGATTGGAATGCACAGCAAAGAGATTAGCTTTGGTGCTGAGCACCCTCTGCCACCCACAATTTTGTGAATTGCAGAGTATATATGTAGATGTAGATGTGATCACTGAAAAAAAAAAATAATAATAATTTATCAGGAAGCTGCCGCATACAAGTTCAAGTGCTCATTAGCATTTTCATTCACGACCCAGATTGAGGATTTCGTTTCTTGGCTCTAGTACCATTCATCTACATCTACATATATACTCTGCAATTCACAAAATTGTGGGTGGCAGAGGGTGCTCAGCACCAAAGCTAATCTCTTTGTTGTGCATTCCAATCCCTAATGGTACGAGGGAAAAAAGAATTCATATAAGAATCATTGCGGCACCTTATTTCTCTAAACTTATCTATCCTGTCATTCCGGCTCAAATAGGTTGGCGGACGAAGTATTTCACTACACACGTGAGTGAAAGTGGGAGTACGAATGTTTACCAATAAGTTTAAAAGAATCGCGCGTCGTCTATCTACCAGACACTCCCAGCCTAATCTACTAATCAGTTCTGTGACGCTTTCATAAGGACTGTAGCAAGCGGTCACGAATCAAGCGGCTCTTCTCTGTACTTTCTCTATACTTTCGATCAATGCCTTACGAAACGGATCCCAAATGGCACAACAATAGTCCAAATGTGGACACACAAGAGATTTGTACGCTATATCCTTTGTTTGTTCATTACAATTTTTCAATATTCGACCTATGAATCGCAGCCTAGAATTAGCTCTACCTACCAACGAATTAATGTGTAAGTCCCATTTCATGTTCCTTTGTACTGTTACTCCCAAATATTTCATAGAGTCGACCATATCAAAAACTGAATTGTTTAACTCGTATTTCTGAACAATTGGATTCTTTTTGTTAGTTATGCTCATTGTCTTGCACTGTTTACAATTTAGCTCAAGTTACCACTCAGCGCACCATGCCAAAATAATATTAGAACAGAAGAAAAATAATTTTAAGTTTGAAAATTGATCCTATTCTCCCCTTTATCAGGAATTAATTGATTTCTAATGCAAATAATTATACAACACTGGTTTACTGTCTAACAGAATTGTTAAAAAAAAGTAAATACAACATTAACAGCCGTAAATCAAAGTGATTATTTTTTTACGTTTAAAGGATAAATAAATTTCTTAAATAATTAACGATCGTTAAACACTGCCAGTTTCCAGTACTTTTAGGTAACATTTCTATAGATATTTTAAAACCCCAGAAAATAGAAAGGTTATTGTTCATATTAGAATTATATAGTACTAATCGTGTATGTTGATTTCCACAATTTAAAAAATACGCCATACACCGGCAATCCGAAGAATATGATTGCTTTTGGTGGTTCCACTAAGTCCATACCAAATATTAAATACAAATTTGGAAACGGATATTCAAGACATGCATAATAACTAATGTGAAATTCAGTACATTAATGATTTCTGATTCAAGATTATTCCAATTGTGACCATTAAATTATTCCTATGCTTCCACAGTGTTCACGTTACAAAGTGTCAGTTGACTTAGAAGAGATATCAGGCAGTTTTGAATACTCAAAAAACTAGTGCGTTTTGTGTAGCAAATTTTGGAACATCAGTCTGAAATGCACAAGACGGATGTGTTCTCATTCGCAGTTAATTTTGCACCAATGTTGCAGCACTGCAGATAATAGGACATACATGCCGGTTAATGGTGCTTCCAACAAAGTTATTATGACTTCATTGTCTACTCTTTAAGAATTAAACATTGTTACACATTCACAATTGTTCCCAGATGAAACAAGTGTTTCATTAAACCTGGAAAGCATTTGTATAGAGCAGTCTTTAATAACAAGTTCTACATCAGTATTACTAACATTTTTCTAATATAACTACTTTTTAACATATAAATTTCTTACAAAAATTATTGGAAGTTGCACATTAATAGCCTTTAGTCCCCTCAATTCACATTTCTAGAAAAATTTGATGACACTAGAAATTACAAGTATTTTTGGGCATATTGGCATCGTATATTACTAAACATGTGTGATCACTTCTCTAATTAATATAAATTTTGGTATGCACCAACAATTTGAGGGATTTGAATGTCTTAGTGGTACAAATACATCTACACCACATTTTATAAAACAGTTTTACAAACCTAGATTAGATTCAGCTAAGTCAAGCATAAGAATCAATGAGTAATTTGGTGCTGTACTGTTTCCTTATTAAAGAATTCTCCAACCGTGACAAAATCATTAATCGTATACCTCCAAAGTGTTCACATTGTACTCACTTGACTTAGAAGATTGATCGAACAGTTCTGAATACCAAAAAAAACATTGTCATAAAGGTCACAAATATTTATATATCAATCTGGGACACATGTGGATGATGTTGAGGACATATTGGCTACCTATGTATGAAATATCAATTTCCAGTCTTTAAGAATGTTGCAAACTAATAAATATTTATATATACTGCTTGAAACAATTCATATCAAGCACACATTAATAAACATTTCTACACAGTCAATACTAGCTTGTTTTATAATGCAACTAAGTCCTAAACATTGTTTTACAGACTGTTAAAAGTAGTAACCTTTAAATATTTTAGGTATTATTTCTAAAAATCAATTCCGAGTCATCTCATCATACTGCTGTTGCATAGTACCAAACGTGTGTAATCACTTCCTAAATTTAAAAATCACTATGCATTGGCAATGTGACGGAGATGAACATTTTAGTCGCACTGATACGACTGTACCAAAATTTAGATACACCTTTGCAAACAGATATTAACTTCAATTAAGAATTTATTAATAATGAAGGATAGTTTCAGAGGAGGAATGACATTAATGTAAATGACTTTACAATAGTGAAATTTCTTACTAACAAGGGAGAATGTGCGATTTATCGGACAAGTTCAAGATGGGTCTCCAACAGTTGTTACAGTAAAATGCTTACGAAAATGGGTAGGAAAGAATGATACCTTTCATTAGTATAGATCCATCACATTTTGAATAGTGGCAGTGGCTTTATGTTTATTATTGTTTTGTATCATGTAATTGTGCTATATGTTTGTTTTTCACTTCACTATGCATCATTTACTCGTTTCCAAACCTAATTTTGATTAATATTTACCTTAGATTGTTTTACCTAGTTTTCTAATAGACTAATTAGTGAGTAAAGATTTATAATTCTAAACTGTACCTTATATTCTCTCTGATTTCCTTTTTCCTTTTTTTTTAAGCTTTAGGTGATCCTAGACGTCCCACAGGCTATTGCAGTTAATTTTGCACCAATGTTGCAGCACTGCAGATAATAAGGACATACATGCCGGTAATGGTGCTTCCAACAAAGTTATTATGACTTCATTGTCTACTCTTTAAGAATTAAACATTGTTACACATTCACAATTGTTCCCAGATGAAACAGTGTTTCATTAAACCTGGAAAGCATTTGTATTGAGCAGTCTTTAATAACAAGTTCTACATCAGTTTACTAACATTTTAATATAACTACTTTTCAACATATAAATTTCTTACAAAAATTAATGGAAGTTGCACATTAATAGCCTTTAGTCCCTCAATTCACATTTCTAGAAAAATTTGATGACACTAGAAATTACAAGTATTTTTGGGCATATTGGCATCGTATATTATTAAACATGTGTGATCACTTCTCTAATTAATATAAATTTTGGTACGCACCAACAATTTGAGGGATTTGAATGTCTTAGTGGTACAAATACATCTACACCACATTTTATAAAACAGTTTTACAAACCTAGATTAGATTCAGCTAAGTCAAGCATAAGAATCAATGAGTAATTGGTGCTGTACTGTTTCCTTATTAAAGAATTCTCCAACCATGACAAAATCATTAATCGTATACCTCCAAAGTGTTCACATTGTACTCACTTGACTTAGAAGATTGATCGAAAGTTCAGAATACCAAAAAAAAATTGTCATAAAGGTCACAAATATTTATATATCAATCTGGGACACATGTGGATGATGTTGAGGAAATATTGGCTACCTATGTATGAAATATCAATTTCCAGTCTTTAAGAATGTTGCAAACTAATAATTATTTATATATACTGCTTGAAACAATTCATATCAAGCACACATTAATAAACATTTCTACACAGTCAATACTAGCTTGTTTTATAATGGAATTAAGTCCTAAACATTGTTTTACAGACTGTTAAAAGTAGTAACCTTTAAATATTTTAGGTATTATTTCTAAAAATCAATTCCGAGTTATCTCATCATACTGCTGTTGCATTGTACCAAACGTGTGTAATCACTTCCTAAATTTAAAAATCACTATGCATTGGCAATGTGACGGAGATGAACATTTTAGTCGCACTGATACGTCTGTATCAAAATTTGGATACACCTTTGCATACAGATATTAACATCAATTAAGAATTTTATTAATAATGAATGATAGTTTCAGAGGAGGAATGACATTAATGTAAATGACTTTACAATAGTGAAATTTCTTACTAACAAGGGAGAATGTGCGATTTATCGGACAAGTTCAAGATGGGTCTCCAACAGTTGTTACAGTAAAATGCTTACGAAAATGGGTATGAAAGAATGATACCTTTCATTAGTATAGATCCATCACATTTTGAATGGTGGCAGTGGCTTTATGTTTATTATTGTTTTGTATCATGTAATTGTGCTATATGTTTGTTTTTCACTTCACTATGCATCATTTACTTGTTTCCAAACTAATTTTGATTAATATTTAGCTTAGATTGTTTACCTAGTTTTCTAATAGACTAATTAGTGAGTAAAGTTTATTATTCTAAACTGTACATTATATTCTCTCTGATTTCCCTTTTCTCTCTCTTTTTTTTTTTTTTTTTTTTTTAACTTTAGGTGATCCAAGTCGTCCCACAGGCTATTGATGGGTTCAACAGCTAAAAAAAATGAGATGATTGCTTTCACCCCGACTCTCGGGCCAATTGGATCACTGAAAAATAAAAAAAGATAATAATTTATCAGGAAGCTGCAGCATACAAGTTCAAAGTGCTCATTAGCATTTTCATTCACGACCCAGATTGAGGATTTGTTTCTTGGCTATAGTACCATTCATCTACATCTACATATATACTCTGCAATTCACAAATTTGTGGGTGGCAGAGGGTGCTCAGCACCAAAGCTAATCTCTTTGTTGTGCATTCCAATCCCTAATGGTACGAGGGAAAAAAGAATTCATATAACGAATCATTGCGGCACCTTATTTCTCTAAACATATCTATCCTGTCCATTCTGGCTCAAATAGGTTGGTGGACGAAGTATTTCACTACACACGTGAGTGAAAGTGGGAGTACGAATGTTTACCAATAAGTTTAAATGAATCGCGCGTCGTCTATCTACCAGACACTCCCAGCCTAATCTACTAATCAGTTCTGTGACGCTTTCATAAGGACTGTAGCAAGCGGTCACGAATCGAGCGGCTATTCTCTGTACTATCTCTATACTTTCGATCAATGCCTTACGAAACGGATCCCAAATGGCACAACAATAGTCCAAATGTGGGACGCACAAGAGATTTGTACGCTATCTCCTTTGTTTGTTCATTACAATTTTTCAATATTCGACCTATGAATCACAGCCTAGAATTAGCTCTACCTACCAACGAATTAATGTGTAAGTCCCATTTCATGTTCCTTTGTACTGTTACTCCCAAATATTTCATAGAGTCGACCATATCAAAAACTGAATTGTTTAACTCGTATTTCTGAACAATTGGTTTCCTTTTGTTAGTTAAGCTCATTGTCTTGCACTGTTTACAATTTAGCTCAAGTTACCACTCAGCGCACCATGCCAAAATAATATTAGAACAGAAGAATAATAATTTTAAGTTTGAAAATTGATCCTATTCTCCCCTTTATCAGGAATTAATTTATTTCTACTTCAAATAATTATATAGCACTTGTTTACTGTCTAACCGAATTGTTAAAAAAAAGAAAATACAACATTAACAGCTGCAAATCAAAGTGATTATTTTTTACGTTTAAAGGATAAATAAATTTCTTAAATAATTAACGATAATTAAACACTGCCAGTTTCCATTATTTTTAGGTAACATTTCTAGAGATATTTTGCAACCCCAGAAAATAGAAAGGTTATTGTTCATGTTAGTATTACATAGTACTAATCGTGTATGTTGATTTCCACAATTTAAAAAATACGCCATACACCTGCAATCCGAAGGATATGATTGCTTTTGGTGGTTCCACTAAGTCCATACCAAATATTAAATACAAATTTGGAAATGGATATTCAAGTCATGCATAATTACTAATGGGAAATTCAGTACATTAATGATTTCTGATTCAAGATTACTCCAATTGTGACCATTAAATTATTCCTATGCTTCCACAGTGTTCAAGATACAAAGTGTCAGTTGACTTAGAAGAGATATCAGGCAGTTTTGAATACTCAAAAACTATTTCGTTTTGTGTCGCAAATTTTGGAACATCAGTCTGAAATGCACAAGACAGATGTGTTCTCATTCGCAGTTAATTTTGCACAAATGTTGTAGCGCTGCAGATAATAAGGACATACATGCCGGTTAATGGTGCTTCCAACAAAGTAATTATGACTTCATTGTCTACTCTTTAAGAATTAAACATTGTTACACATTCACAATTGTTCCCAGATGAAACAAGTGTTTCATTAAACCTGGAAAGCATTTGTATTGAGCAGTCTCTAATAACAAGTTCTACATCACTATTACTAACATTTTTTTCTAATATAACTACTTTTTAACATATAAATTTCTTACAAAAATTAATGGAAGTTGCACATTAATAGCCTTTAGTCCCCTCAATTCACATTTCTAGAAAAATTTGATGACACTAGAAATTACAAGTATTTTTGGGCATATTGGCATCGTATATTACTAAACATGTGTGATCACTTCTCTACTTAATATAAATTTTGGTACGCACCAACAATTTGAGGGATTTGAATGTCTTAGTGGTCCAATTACATCTACACCACATTTTATAATACAGTTTTACAAACCTAGATTTAGATTCAGCTAAGTCAAGCATAAGAATCAATGAGTAATTCGGTACTGTACTGTTTAATTATTAAAGAATTCTCCAACCGTGACAAAATCATTAATCGTATACCTCCAAAGTGTTCACATTGTACTCACTTGACTTAGAAGATTAATCGAAAAGTTCAGAATACCAAAAAAAAATTGTCATAAATGTCACAAATATTTATATATCAATCTGGGACACATGTGGATGATGTTGAGGACATATTGGCTACCTATGTATGAATATCAATTTCCAGTCTTTAAGAATGTTGCAATCTAATAAATATTTATATATACTGCTTGAAACAATTCATATCAAGCACACATTGATAAACATTTCTACACAGTCAATACTAGCTTGTTTTATAATGCAACTAAGTCCTAAACATTGTTTTACAGACTGTTAAAAGTAGTAACCTTTAAATATTTTAGGTATTATTTCTAAAAATCAATTCCGAGTCATCTCATCATACTGCTGTTGCATAGAACCAAACGTGTGTAATCACTTCCTAAATTTAAAAATCACTATGCATTGGCAATGTGACGGAGATGAACATTTTAGTCGCACTGATACGTCTGTACCAAAATTTAGATACACCTTTGCAAATAGATATTAACTTCAATTAAGAATTTATTAATAATGAATGATAGTTTCAGAGGAGGAATGACATTAATGTAAATGACTTTACAATAGTGAAATTTCTTACTAACAAGGTAGAATGTGCGATTTATTGGACAAGTTCAAGATGGGTCTCCAACAGTTGTTACAGTAAAATGCTTACGAAAATGGGTAGGAAAGAATGATACCTTTCATTAGTGTAGATCCAACACATTTTGAATATTGGCAGCGGCTTTATGTTTATTATTGCTCTGTATCATGTAATTGTGCTATATGTTTGTTTTTCACTTCACTATGAATCATTTACTCGTTTCAAACCTAATTTTGATTAATATTTACCTTAGATTGTTTTACCTAGTTTTCTAATAGACTAATTAGCGAGTAAAGTTTATTATTCTAAACTGTACCTTATATTCTATCTGATTTCCCTTTTTCCTTTTTTTTTAACTTTAGCTGATCCTAGACATCCCACAGGCTATTGATGGGGTTCAACAGCTAAAACAAATGAGATGATTGCTTTCACCCCGACTCTCGGGCCAATTGGATCACTGAAAAAAAAAATAATAATAATTTATCAGGAAGCTGTAGCATACATTTCAAGTGCTCATTAGCATTTTCATTCACGACCCAGATTGAGGATTTTGTTTGTTGGCTCTAGTACCATTCATCTACATCTATATATATACTCTGCAATTCACAAAATTGTGGGTGGCAGAGGGTGCTCAGCACCAAAGCTAATCTCTTTGTTGTGCATTCCAATCCTAATGGTACGAGGGAAAAAAGAATTCATATAAGTATCATTGCGGCACCTTATTTCTCTAAACTTATCTATCCTGTCATTCCGGCTCAAATAGGTTGGTGGACAAAGTATTTCACTACACACGTGAGTGAAAGTTGGAGTACGAATGATTACCAATAAGTTTAAATGAATCGCGCGTCGTCTATCTACAGACACTCCCAGCCTAATCTACTAATCAGTTCTGTGACTGCTTTCATAAGGACTGTAGCAAGCGGTCACTGAATCGAGCGGCTCTTCTCTGTACTTTCTCTATACTTTCGATCAATGCCTTATGAAACGGATCCCAAATGGCACAACAATAGTCCAAATGTGGACGCACAAGAGATTTGTACGCTATCTCCTTGTTTGTTCATTACAATTTTTCATTATTCGACCTATGAATCGCAGCCTAGAATTAGCTCTACCTACCAACGAATTAATGTGTAAGTCCCATTTCATGTTCCTTTGTACTGTTACTCCCAAATATTTCATAGAGTCGACCATATCAAAAACTGAATTGTTTAACTCGTATTTCTGAACAATTGGATTCTTTTTGTTAGTTATGCTCATTGTCTTGCACTGTTTACAATTTAGCTCAAGTTACCACTCAGCGCACCATGCCAAAATAATATTAGAACAGAAGAAAAATAATTTTAAGTTTAAAAATTGATACTATTCTCCCTTTATCAGGAATTATTTGATTTCTAATGCAAATAATTATATAACACTGGTTTAATGTCTAACAGAATTGTTAAAAAAAAATGTAAATACAACATTAACAGCCGTAAATCAAAGTGATTATTTTTTTACGTTTAAAGGATAAATAAATTTCTTAAATATTTAACGATCATTAAACACTGCCAGTTTCCAGTATTTTTAGGTAACATTTCTATAGATATTTTAAAAACCCAGAAAATAGAAAGGTTATTGTTCATATTAGTATTATATAGTACTAATAGTGTATGTTGATTTCCACAATTTAAAAAATACCCCATACACCGGCAATCCGAAGAATATGATTGCTTTTGGTGGTTCCACTAAGTCCATACCAAATATTAAATACAAATTTGGAAACGGATATTCAAGACATGCATAATAACTAATGTGAAATTCAGTACATTATTGATTTCTGATTCAAGATTACTCCAATTGTGACCATTAAATTATTCCTATGCTTCCACAGTGTTCATATTACAAAGTGTCAGTTGACTTAGGAGAGATATCAAGCAGTTTTGAATACTCAAAAACTAGTTCGTTTTGTGTAGCAAATTTTGGAACATCAGTCTGAAATGCACAAGACGGATGTGTTCTCATTCGCAGTTAATTTTGCACCAATGTTGCAGCACTGCAGATAATAAGGACATACATGCCGGATAAAGGTGCTTCCAACAAAGTTATTATGACTTCATTGTCTACTCTTTAAGAATTAAACATTGTTACACATTCACAATTGTTCCCAGATGAAACAAGTGTTTCATTAAACCTGGAAAGCATTTGTATTGAGCAGCCTTTAACAAGTTCTACATCAGTATTACTAACATTTTTCTAATATAACTACTTTTTAACATATAAATTTCTTACAAAAATTAATGGAAGTTGCACATTAATAGCCTTTAGTCCCCTCAATTCACATTTCTAGAGAAATTGGATGACACTAGAAATTACAAGTATTTTTGGGCATATTGGCATCGTATATTATTAACATATGTGATCACTTCTCTAATTAATATAAATTTCGGTACGCACCAACAATTTGAGGGATTTGAATGTCTTAGTGGTACAAATACATCTACACCACATTTTATAAAACAGTTTTACAAACCTAGATTAGATTCAGCTAAGTCAAGCATAAGAATCAATGAGTAATTCGGTGCTGTACTGTTTCCTTATTAAAGAATTCTCCAACCATGACAAAATCATTAATCGTATACCTCCAAAGTGTTCACATTGTACTCACTTGACTTAGAAGATTGATCGAAAAGTTCTGAATACCAAAAAGAAAATTGTCATAAAGGTCACAAATATTTATATATCAATCTGGGACACATGTGGATGATGTTGAGGAAATATTGGCTACCTATGTATGAAATATCAATTTCCAGTCTTTAAGAATGTTGCAAACTAATAAATATTTATATATACTGCTTGAAACAATTCATATCAAGCACACATTAATAAACATTTCTACACAGTCAATACTAGCTTGTTTTATAATGGAACTAAGTCCTAAATCATTGTTTTACAGACTGTTAAAAGTAATAACCTTTAAATATTTTAGGTATTATTTCTAAAAATCAATTCCGAGTTATCTCATCATACTGCTGTTGCATAGTACCAAACGCTGTGTAATCACTTCCTAAATTTAAAAATCACTATGCATTGGCAATGTGACGGAGATTAACATTTTAGTCGCACTGATACGTCTGTATCAAAATTTAGATACACCTTTGCTATACAGATATTAACATCAATTAAGAATTTATTAATAATGAATGATAGTTTCAGAGGAGGAATGACATTAATGTAAATGACTTTACAATAGTGAAATTTCTTACTAACAAGGGAGAATGTGCGATTTATCGGACAAGTTCAAGATGGGTCTCCAACAGTTGTTACAGTAAAATGCTTACGAAAATGGGTATGAAAGAATGATACCTTTCATTAGTATAGATCCATCACATTTTGAATGTGGCAGTGGCTTTATGTTTATTATTGTTTTGTATCATGTAATTGTGCTATATGTTTGTTTTTCACTTCACTATGCATCATTTACTCGTTTCCAAACCTAATTTTGATTAATATTTACCGTAGATTGTTTTACCTAGTTTTCTAATAGACTAATTAGTGAGTAAAGATTATAATTCTAAACTGTACCTTATATTCTCTCTGAATTTCTTTTTCCTTTTTTTTTTAGCTTTAGGTGATCCTAGACTTCCCACAGGCTATTGCAGTTAATTTTGCACCAATGTTGCAGCACTGCAGATAATAAGGACATACATGCCGGGTAATGGTGCTTCCAACAAAGTTATTATGACTTCATTGTCTACTCTTTAAGAATTAAACATTGTTACACATTCACAATTGTTCCCAGATGAAACAAGTGTTTCATTAAACCTGGAAAGCATTTGTATTGAGCAATCTTTAATAACAAGTTCTACATCAGTATTACTAACATTTTTATAATATAACTACTTTTCAACATATAAATTTCTTACAAAAATTAATGGAAGTTGCACATTAATAGCCTTTAGTCCTCTCAATTCACATTTCTAGAAAAATTTGATGACACTAGAAATTACAAGTATTTTTGGGCATATTGGCATCGTATATTATTAACATGTGTGATCACTTCTCTAATTAATATAAATTTTGGTACGCACCAACAATTTGAGGGATTTGAATGTCTTAGTGGTACAAATACATCTACACCACATTTTATAAAACAGTTTTACAAACCTAGATTAGATTCAGCTAAGTCAAGCATAAGAATCAATGAGTAATTCGGTGCTGTACTGTTTCCTTATTAAAGAATTCTCCAACCATGACAAAATCATTAATCGTATACCTCCAAAGTGTTCACATTGTACTCACTTGACTTAGAAGATTGATCGAAAAGTTCAGAATACCAAAAAAAAATTGTCATAAAGGTCACAAATATTTATAT
Organism: Vandiemenella viatica; assembly: GCA_031002005.1. Lineage (NCBI taxonomy): Eukaryota > Metazoa > Arthropoda > Insecta > Orthoptera > Morabidae > Vandiemenella > Vandiemenella viatica. The sequence continues at coordinate 301,724,292 of CM061921.1, read as the reverse complement.
ATCAATCTGGGACACATGTGGATGATGTTGAGGAAATATTGGCTACCTATGTATGAAATATCAATTTCCAGTCTTTAAGAATGTTGCAAACTAATAATTATTTATATATACTGCTTGAAACAATTCATATCAAGCACACATTAATAAACATTTCTACACAGTCAATACTAGCTTGTTTTATAATGGAATTAAGTCCTAAACATTGTTTTACAGACTGTTAAAAGTAGTAACCTTTAAATATTTTAGGTATTATTTCTAAAAATCAATTCCGAGTTATCTCATCATACTGCTGTTGCATAGTACCAAACGCGTGTAATCACTTCCTAAATTTAAAAATCACTATGCATTGGCAATGTGACGGAGATGAACATTTTAGTCGCACTGATACGTCTGTATCAAAATTTGGATACACCTTTGCATACAGATATTAACATCAATTAAGAATTTATTAATAATGAATGATAGTTTCAGAGGAGGAATGACATTAATGTAAATGACTTTACAATAGTGAAATTTCTTACTAACAAGGGAGAATGTGCGATTTATCGGACAAGTTCAAGATGGGTCTCCAACAGTTGTTACAGTAAAATGCTTACGAAAATGGGTATGAAAGAATGATACCTTTCATTAGTATAGATCCATCACATTTTGAATGGTGGCAGTGGCTTTATGTTTATTATTGTTTTGTATCATGTAATTGTGCTATATGTTTGTTTTTCACTTCACTATGCATCATTTACTTGTTTCCAAACCTAATTTTGATTAATATTTAGCTTAGATTGTTTTACCTAGTTTTCTAATAGACTAATTAGTGAGTAAAGTTTATTATTCTAAACTGTACATTATATTCTCTCTGATTTCCCTTTTCTCTTTTTTTTTTTTTTTTTTAACTTTAGGTGATCCAAGTCGTCCCACAGGCTATTGATGGGGTTCAACAGCTAAAAAAAATGAGATGATTGCTTTCACCCCGACTCTCGGGCCAATTGGATCACTGAAAAAAAAAAAAGATAATAATTTATCAGGAAGCTGCAGCATACAAGTTCAAGTGCTCATTAGCATTTTCATTCACGACCCAGATTGAGGATTTTGTTTCTTGGCTATAGTACCATTCATCTACATCTACATATATACTCTGCAATTCACAAATTTGTGGGTGGCAGAGGGTGCTCAGCACCAAAGCTAATCTCTTTGTTGTGCATTCCAATCCCTAATGGTACGAGGGAAAAAAGAATTCATATAAGAATCATTGCGGCACCTTATTTCTCTAAACTTATCTATCCTGTCATTCTGGCTCAAATAGGTTGGTGGACGAAGTATTTCACTACACACGTGAGTGAAAGTGGGAGTACGAATGTTTACCAATAAGTTTAAATGAATCGCGCGTCGTCTATCTACCAGACACTCCCAGCCTAATCTACTAATCAGTTCTGTGACGCTTTCATAAGGACTGTAGCAAGCGGTCACGAATCGAGCGGCTATTCTCTGTACTTTCTCTATACTTTCGATCAATGCCTTACGAAACGGATCCCAAATGGCACAACAATAGTCCAAATGTGGACGCACAAGAGATTTGTACGCTATCTCCTTTGTTTGTTCATTACAATTTTTCAATATTCGACCTATGAATCGCAGCCTAGAATTAGCTCTACCTACCAACGAATTAATGTGTAAGTCCCATTTCATGTTCCTTTGTACTGTTACTCCCAAATATTTCATAGAGTCGACCATATCAAAAACTGAATTGTTTAACTCGTATTTCTGAACAATTGGATTCTTTTTGTTAGTTAATGCTCATTGTCTTGCACTGTTTACAATTTAGCTCAAGTTACCACTCAGCGCACCATGCCAAAATAATATTAGAACAGAAGAAAAATAATTTTAAGTTTGAAAATTGATCCTATTTCCCCTTTATCAGGAATTAATTTATTTCTAATTCAAATAATTATATAGCACTTGTTTACTGTCTAACAGAATTGTTAAAATAAAGTAAATACAACATTAACAGCTGCAAATCAAAGTGATTATTTTTTACGTTTAAAGGATAAATAAATTTCTTAAATAATTAACGATAATTAAACACTGCAGTTTCCAGTATTTTTAGGTAACATTTCTAGAGATATTTTGCAACCCCAGAAAATAGAAAGGTTATTGTTCATATTAGTATTACATAGTACTAATCGTGTATGTTGATTTCCACAATTTAAAAAATACGCCATACACCTGCAATCCGAAGGATATGATTGCTTTTGGTGGTTCCACTAAGTCCATACCAAATATTAAATACAAATTTGGAAATGGATATTCAAGACATGCATAATAACTAATGTGAAATTCAGTACATTAATGATTTCTGATTCAAGATTACTCCAATTGTGACCATTAAATTATTCCTATGCTTCCACAGTGTTCACGTTACAAAGTGTCAGTTGACTTAGAAGAGATATCAGGCAGTTTTGAATACTCAAAAACTATTTCGTTTTGTGTCGCAAATTTTGGAACATCAGTCTGAAATGCACAAGACAGATGTGTTCTCATTCGCAGTTAATTTTGCACCAATGTTGTAGCGCTGCAGATAATAAGGACATACATGCCGGTTAATGGTGCTTCCAACAAAGTAATTATGACTTCATTGTCTACTCTTTAAGAATTAAACATTGTTACACATTCACAATTGTTCCCAGATGAAACAAGTGTTTCATTAAACCTGGAAAGCATTTGTATTGAGCAGTCTTTAATAACAAGTTCTACATCAGTATTACTAACATTTTTCTAATATAACTACTTTTTAACATATAAATTTCTTACAAAAATTAATGGAAGTTGCACATTAATAGCCTTTAGTCCCCTCAATTCACATTTCTAGAAAAATTTGATGACACTAGAAATTACAAGTATTTTTGGGCATATTGGCATCGTATATTACTAAACATGTGTGATCACTTCTCTAATTAATATAAATTTTGGTACGCACCAACAATTTGAGGGATTTGAATGTCTTAGTGGTACAATTACATCTACACCACATTTTATAAAACAGTTTTACAAACCTAGATTAGATTCAGCTAAGTCAAGCATAAGAATCAATGAGTAATTCGGTGCTGTACTGTTTCATTATTAAAGAATTCTCCAACCGTGACAAAATCATTAATCGTATACCTCCAAAGTGTTCACATTGTACTCACTTGACTTAGAAGATTAATCGAAAAGTTCAGAATACCAAAAAAAAAATTGTCATAAAGGTCACAAATATTTATATATCAATCTGGGACACATGTGGATGATGTTGAGGACATATTGGCTACCTATGTATGAAATATCAATTTCCAGTCTTTAAGAATGTTGCAAACTAATAAATATTTATATATACTGCTTGAAACAATTCATATCAAGCACACATTAATAAACATTTCTACACAGTCAATACTAGCTTGTTTTATAATGCAACTAAGTCCTAAACATTGTTTTACAGAATGTTAAAAGTAGTAACCTTTAAATATTTTAGGTATTATTTCTAAAAATCAATTCCGAGTTATCTCATCATACTGCTGTTGCATAGTACCAAACGTGTGTAATCACTTCCTAAATTTAAAAATCACTATGCATTGGCAATGTGACGGAGATGAACATTTTAGTCGCATTGATACGTCTGTATCAAAATTTAGATACACCTTTGCATACAGATATTAACTTCAATTAAGAATTTATTAATAATGAATGATAGTTTCAGAGGAGGAATGACATTAATGTAAATGACTTTACAATAGTGAAATTTCTTACTAACAAGGGACAATGTGCGATTTATTGGACAAGTTCAAGATGGGTCTCCAACAGTTGTTACAGTAAAATGCTTACGAAAATGGGTAGGAAAGAATGATACCTTTCATTAGTATAGATCCAACACATTTTGAATAGTGGCAGTGGCTTTATGTTTATTATTGTTTTGTATCATGTAATTGTGCTATATGTTTGTTTTTCACTTCACTATGCATCATTTACTTGTTTCCAAACCTAATTTTGATTAATATTTACCTTAGATTGTTTTACCTAGTTTTCTAATAGACTAATTAGTGAGTAAAGTTTATTATTCTAAACTGTACCTTATATTCTCTCTGATTTCCCATTTTCCTTTTTTTTTAACTTCAGGTGATCCTAGACGTCCCACAGGCTATTGATGGGGTTCAACAGCTAAAAAAAATGAGCTGATTCCTTTCACCCCGACTCTCGGGCCAATTGGATCACTGATAAAATAAATAATAATAATTTATCAGGAAGCTGCAGTATACAAGTTCAAGTGCTCATTAGCATTTTCATTCACGACCCAGATTGAGGATTTTGTTTCTTGGCTCTAGTACCATTCATCTACATCTACATATATACTCTGCAATTCACAAAATTGTGGGTGGCAGAGGGTGCTCAGCACCAAAGCTAATCTCTTTAGTTGTGCATTCCAATCCCTAATGGTACGAGGGAAAAAAGAATTCATATAAGAATCATTGCAGCACCTTATTTCTCTAACTTATCTATCCTGTCATTCCGGCTCAAATAGGTTGGTGGACGAAGTATTTCACTACACACGTGAAGTGAAAGTGTGAGTACGAATGTTTACCAATAAGTTTAAATGTATCGCGCGTCGTCTATCTACCAGACACTCCCAGCCCTAATCTACTAATCAGTTCTGTGAAGCTTTCATAAGGACTGTAGCAAGCGGTCATGAATCGAGCGGCTCATCTCTGTACTTTCTCTATACTTTCGATCAATGCCTTACGAAACGGATCCCAAATGGCACAACAATAGTCCAAATGTGGACGCACAAGAGATTTGTACGCTATCTCCTTTGTTTGTTTATTACAATTTTTCATTATTCGACCTATGAATCGCAGCCTAGAATTAGCTCTACCTACCAACGAATTAATGTGTAAGTCCCATTTCATGTACCTTTGTACTGTTACTCCCAAATATTTCATAGAGTCGACCATATCAAAAACTGAATTGTTTAACTCGTATTTCTGAACAATTGGATTCTTTTTGTTAGTTATGCTCATTGTCTTGCACTGTCTACAATTTAGCTCAAGTTACCACTCAGCGCACCATGCCAAAATATTATTAGAACAGAAGAAAAATTATTTTAAGTTTGAAAATTGATCCTATTCTCCCCTTTATCAGGAATTAATTGATTTCTAATGCAAATAATTATATAACACTGGTTTACTGTCTAACAGAATTGTTAAAAAAAAAAGTAAATACAACATTAACAGCCGTAAATCAAAGTGATTATTTTTTTACGTTTAAAGGATAAATAAATTTCTTAAATAATTAACGATAATTAAACACTGCAGTTTCCAGTATTTTTAGGTAACATTTCTATAGATATTTTAAAACCCCAGAAAATAGAAAGGTTATTGTTCATATTAGTATTATATAGTACTAATCGTGTATGTTGATTTCCACAATTTAAAAAATACGCCATACACCGGCAATCCGAAGAATATGATTGCTTTGGTGGTTCCACTAAGTCCATACCAAATATTAAATACAAATTTGGAAACGGATATTCAAGACATGCATAATAACTAATGTGAAATTCAGTACATTAATGATTTCTGATTCAAGATTACTCCAATTGTGACCATTAAATTATTCCTATGCTTCCACAGTGTTCACGTTACAAAGTGTCAGTTGACTTAGAAGAGATATCAGGCAGTTTTGAATACTCAAAAACTAGTTAGTTTTGTGTAGCAAATTTTGGAACATCAGTCTGAAATGCACAAGACGGATGTGTTCTCATTCGCACTTAATTTTGCACCAATGTTGCAGCACTGCAGATAATAAGGACATACATGCCGGTTAATGGTGCTTCCAACAAAGTTATTATGACTTCATTGTCTACTCTTTAAGAATTAAACATTGTTACACTTCACAATTGTTCCCAGATGAAACAAGTGTTTCATTAAACCTGGAAAGCATTTGTATTGAGCAGTCTTTAATAACAAGTTCTACATCAGTATTACTAACATTTTTCTAATATAACTACTTTTTAACATATAAATTTCTTAAAAAATTAATGGAAATTGCACATTAATAGCCTTTAGTCCCCTCAATTCACATTTCTAGAAAAATTTGATGACACTAGAAATTACAAGTATTTTTGGGCATATTGGCATCGTATATTACTAAACATGTGTGATCACTTCTCTAATTAATATAAATTTTGGTACGCACCAACAATTTGAGGGATTTGAATGTCTTAGTGGTACAAATACATCTACACCAGATTTTAAAAAACACTTTTACAAACCTAGATTAGATTCAGCTAAGTCAAGCATAAGAATCAATGAGTAATTCGGTGCTGTACTGTTTCCTTATTAAAGAATTCTCCAACCGTGACAAAATCATTAATCGTATACCTCCAAAGTGTTCACATTGTACTCACTTGACTTAGAAGATAGATCGAACAGTTCCTGAATACCAAAAAAAAATTGTCATAAAGGTCACAAATATTTATATATCAATCTGGGACACATGTGGATGATGTTGAGGACATATTGGCTACCTATGTATGAAATATCAATTTCCAGTCTTTAAGAATGTTGCAAACTAATAAATATTTATATATACTGCTTGAAACAATTCATATCAAGCACACATTAATAAACATTTCTACACAGTCAATACTAGCTTGTTTTATAATGCAACTAAGTCCTAAACATTGTTTTACAGACTGTTAAAAGTAGTAACCTTTAAATACTTTAGGTATTATTTCTAAAAATCAATTCCGAGATATCTCATCATACTGCTGTTGCATAGTACCAAACGTGTGTAATCACTTCCTAAATTTAAAAATCACTATGCATTGGCAATGTGACGGAGATGAACATTTTAGTCGCACTGATATGTCTGTACCAAAATTTAGATACACCTTTGCAAACAGATATTAACTTCAATTAAGAATTTAATAATAATGAATGATAGTTTCAGAGGAGGAATGACATTAATGTAAATGACTTTACAATAGTGAAATTTCTTACTAACAATGGGGAATGTGCGATTTATCGGACAAGTTCAAGATGGGTCTCCAACAGTTGTTACAGTAAAATGCTTACGAAAATGGGTAGGAAAGAATGATACCTTTCATTAGTGTAGATCCAACACATTTTGAATAGTGGCAGTGGCTTTATGTTTATTATTGTTCTGTATCATGTAATTGTGCTATATGTTTGTTTTTCACTTCACTATGCATCATTTACTTGTTTCCAAACCTAATTTTGATTAATATTTACCTTCGATTGTTTTACCTAGTTTTCTAATAGACTAATTAGTGAGTAAAGTTTATTATTCTAAACTGTACCTTATATTCTCTCTGATTTCCCTTTTTCCTTTTTTTTTAAACTTTAGGTGATCCTAGACTTCCCACAGGCTATTGATGGGGTTCAACAGCTAAAAAAAATGAGCTGATTCCTTTCACCCCGACTCTCGGGCCAATTGGATCAATGATAAAAAAAATAATAATAATAATTTTCAGGAAGCTGCAGTATACAAGTTCAAGTGCTCATTAGCATTTTCATTCAAGACCCAGATTGAGGATTTTGTTTCTTGGCTCTAGTACCATTAGAACAGAAAAAATAATTTTAAGTTTGAAAATTGATCCTATTCTCCCCTTTATCAGGAATTAATTTATTTCTAATGCAAATAATTATATAACACTGGTTTACTGTCTAACAGAATTGTTAGAAAAAATAAGTAAATACAACATTAACAGCCGTAAATCAAAGTGATTATTTTTTACGTTTAAAGGATAAATAAATTTCTTAAATAATTAACGATAATTAAATACTGCCAGTTTCCAGTATTTTTAGGTATCATATCTAGAGATATTTTACAACCCCAGAAAATAGAAGGATTATTGTTCATATTAGTATTATATAGTACTAATCGTGTATGTTCATTTCCACAATTTAAAAAATACGCCATACACCGGCAATCCAAAGGATATGATTGCTTTGGTGGTTCCTCTAAGTCCATACCAAATATTAAATACAAATTTGGAAACGGATATTCAAGACATGCATAATAACTAATGTGAAATTCAGTACATTAATGATTTCTGATTCAAGATTACTCCAATTGTGACCATTAAATTATTCCTATGCTTCCACAGTGTTCATATCACAAAGTGTCAGTTGACTTAGAAGATATATCAAGCAGTTTTGAATACTCAAAAACTAGTTCGTTTTGTGTAGCAAGTTTTGGAACATCAGTCTGAAATGCACAAGATGGATGTGTTCTCATTCGCAGTTAATTTTGCACCAATGTTGCAGCACTGCAGATAAAAAGGACATACATGCCGGTTAATGGTGCTTCCAACAAAGTTGTTATGACTTCATTGTCTACTCTTTAAGAATTAAACATTGTTACACATTCACAATTGTTCCCAGATGAAACAAGTGTTTCATTAAACCTGGAAAGCATTTGTATTGAGCAGTCTTTAATAACAAGTTCTACATCAGTATTACTAACATTTCTCTAATATAACTACTTTTTAACATATAAATTTCTTACAAAAATTAATGGAAATTGCACATTAATAGCTTTTAGTCCCCTCAATTCACATTTCTAGAAAAGTTTGATGACACTAGAAATTACAAGTATTTTTGGGCATATTGGCATCGTATCTTACTAAACATGTGTGATCACTTCTGGAATTAATATAAATTTTGGTACGCACCAACAATTTGAGGGATTTGAATGTCATATTGGTACAAATACATCTACACCACATTTTATAAAACAGTTTTACAAACCTAGATTAGATTCAGCTAAGTCAAGCATAAGAATCAATGAGTAATTCGGTGCTGTACTGTTTCCTTATTAAAGAATTCTCCAACCGTGAAACAAACCATTAATCGTATACGTCCAAAGTGTTCACATTGTACTCACTTGACTTAGAAGATAGATCGAACATTTCTGAATACCAAAAAAAATTGTCATAAAGGTCACAAATATTTATATATCAATCTGGGACACATGTGGATGAAGTTGAGGACATATTGGCTACCTATGTATTAAATATCAATTTCCAGTATTTAAGAATGTTGCAAACTAATAAATATTTATATATACTGCTTGGAACAATTCATATCAAGCACACATTAATAAACATTTCTACACAGTCAATACTAGCTTGTTTTATAATGCAACTAAATGCTAAACATTGTTTTACAGACTGTTAAAAGTAGTAACCTTTAAATACTTTAGGTATTATTTCTAAAAATGAATTCCGAGTTATCTCATCATACTGCTGTTGCATAGCCCTTTACGACCTGAAGAATTTTTAAAAAGTTATCTCATTTCCCAATGCTTTTTGTAATTTGTTTGGTGTTAAATGTTACTAGAAAAATAAGAAAAAAATTCTCAAGTTCAAAATTTTTGGAGGGGGGCACCCTCACGATAGTGAGGGTCAGGTAAATACTAACACAAAATACTTTAGAGTGCACAAAACTTATTGTGCTTTCATAAATGGACATTATTTAATTTTTAAGTCCAACTTTTGTTGTAATTGTTTTAAATGGATATTTGTCTTCTTGGTTTTTAATTGTGAGAAATATGAAAGTCCTTAAATCATATCTTGTCCTTCGATAGACACTACTATACATTTCTTTTTCGAACCGCATTTTGCTGCAACATTTGCATGGCTGGTATCTGCAAGTACGTGGTGTTGGAATATCGCCAGCGCTTGGAAAAAGTTCATATCTATCATAATGCTTATCACTCCACTGAAGCTTAACAGTTGCATTAAATAATTTACACCTTTTGAATACGGGAAATTCATTTTCACCTTGTCCAGTCTCGCTATCAATTAATATTCCTCTATCCACAGGAGGAACTGCAGGCAGTCCTTCTACTGTGGAAACATATAATAATATCAAATAACATTTGCATAGATATAAAATAATTTGGTATTGCAAATTATCCCTTATTATTATTTGAACTATAGTAGATCTTTATGTTCTTTTCTTGGAATATTGTTCCCTTTGATGCTTCTCATGTATTGGTTACATGCATTTACCACAGCGAGGTCCACAAAGTGCAAATTACTTTCCATGTCCATTTTTTTACTTCTCAACCGAGCTCTATAGCACTCCATCTGCTGGTCAGAAACATCAACACCACCTATGTTTAGGTTGTATTTGCGGACCAGGGAAGGTCAATGAAGACTGCAGCAATGCCTAACCCTCACGATTGTGATAGTGGAGACACATTGAAGCACCACAGACGCAATAATCACACAAAATAGATATTTCGGTAATACACAGATACTTAGGGATGTCCAGATACAAATTGAATCTAAGCACTTTTTCAGAATTATACATTTATACATCTGCTACAGATAAAACGAATCCACAACATCTCACACAACGACACTGGAATACAAAAGAACCTAACAACATCACAGAGTGGACAAAGCTGCGATCTAGTGGCGTCCTGCGGTGCAAAATGATCTACAGTAACCCTCACGATCGTACGTTTCCGGCTGCAACTACATTCAACCCCCAGGAAAATAAAAGTATAAAGTCATACATTACCCTCACGAACGTGAGGGTTGGGGCGTAAAGGGATAGTACCAAACGTGTGTAAGCACTTCCTAAATTTAAAAATCACTATGCATTGGCAATGTGATGGAGATGAACATTTTAGTAGCACTGATACGTCTGTACCAAAATTTAGATACACGTTTGCAAACAGATATTAACTTCAATTAAGAATTTAATAATAATGAATGATAGTTTCAGAGGAGGAATGACATTAATGTAAATGACTTTACAATAGTGAAATTTCTTACTTACAAGGGAAAATGTGCGATTTATCGGACAAGTTCAAGATGGGTCTCCAACAGTTGTTACAGTAAAATGCTTACGAAAATGGGTAGGAAAGAATGATACCTTTCATTAGTGTAGATCCAACACATTTTGAATAGTGGCAGTGGCTTTATGTTTATTATTGTTCTGTATCATGTGATTGTGCTATATGTTTGTTTTTCACTTCACTATGCATCATTTACTTGTTTCCAAACCTAATTTTGATTAATATTTACCTTCGATTGTTTTACCTAGTTTTCTAATAGACTAATTAGTGAGTAAAGTTTATTATTCTAAACTGTTCCTTATATTCTCTCTGATTTCCCTTTTTCCTTTTTTTTTTAACTTTAGGTGTTCCTAGACTTCCCACAGGCTATTGATGGGGTTCAACAGCTAAAAAAAATGAGCTGATTCCTTTCACCCCGATTGTCGGGCCAATTGGATCACTGATAAAAAAAATAATAATAATTTATCAGGAAGCTGCAGTATACAAGTTCAAGTGCTCATTAGCATTTTCATTCAAGACCCAGATTGAGGATTTTGTTTCTTTGCTCTAGTACCATTAGAAAAAAAGAAAAATAATTTTAAGTTTGAAAATTGATCCTATTCTCCCCTTTATCAGGAATTAATTTATTTTTAATGCAAATAATTATATAACACTGGTTTACTGTCTAACAGAATTGTTAAAAAAAAGTAAATACAACATTAACAGCCGTAAATCAAAGTGATTATTTTTTACGATTAAAGGATAAATAAACTTTTTAAATAATTAACGATGATTAAATACTGCCAGTTTCCATTAATTTTAGGTAACATTTCTAGAGATATTTTACAACCCCAGAAAATAGAAACATTATTGTTCATTTTATTATTATATAGTACTAATCGTGTATGTTGATTTCCACAATTTAAAAAATACGCCATACACCGGCAATCCAAAGGATGTGATTGCTTTGGTGGTTCCACTAAGTCCATACCAAATATTAAATACAAATTTGGAAACGGATATTCAAGACATGCATAATAACTAATGTGAAATTCAGTACATTAATGATTTCTGATTCAAGATTACTCCAATTGTGACCATTAAATTATTACTATGCTTCCACATTGTTCACGTTAGAAAGTGTCAGTTGACTTAGAAGAGATATCAGGCAGTTTTGAATACTCAATAACTAGTTCATTTGTGTAGCAAATTTTGGAACATCAGTCTGGAATGCACAAGACGGATGTGTTCTCATTAGCAGTTGATTTTGCACCAATGTTGCAGCACTGCAGATAATAAGGACATACATGCCGGTTAATGGTGCTTCCAACAAAGTTATTATGACTTCATTGTCTACTCTTTAAGAATTAAACATTGTTACACATTCACAATTGTTAACAGATGAAACAAGTGTTTCATTAAACCTGGAAAGCATTTGTATTGAGCACTCTTCAGTAACAAGTTCTACATCAGTAATACTAATTTTTTCTAATATAACTACTTTTTAAAATATAAATTTCTTACAAATATTAATGGAAATTCCAAATTAATAGCCTTTAGTCCCCTCAATTCACATTTCTAGAAAAATTTGATGGCACTAGAAATTACAAGTATTTTTGGGAATATTGGCATTGTATATAATAGTGCATGTGTGATCACTTCTCTAATTAATATAAATTTTGGTATGCACCAACAATTTGAGGGATTTGAATGTCTAAGTGGTACAAATACACATACACCAGATTTTAAAAACACTTTTACAAACCTAGATTAGATTCAGCTAAGTCAAGCATAAGAATCAATGAGTAATTCGGTGCTGTACTGTTTCCTTATTAAAGAATTCTCCAACCAGATTGAGGATTTTGTTTCTTGGCTCTAGTACCATTCATCTACATCTACATCTACATATATACTCTGCAATTCACAAAATTGTGGGTGGCAGAGGGTGCTCAGCACCAAAGCTAATCTATTTGTTGTACATTCCATTCCCTAATGGTACGAGGGAAAAAAGAATTCATATAAGAATCATTGCGGCACCTTATTTCTCTAATTTTATCTATCCTGACATTCCGGCTCAAATAGGTTGATGGACGAAGTATTTCACTACACACATGAGTGAAAGTGGGAATATGCGTGTATACCAATAAGTTTAAACGAATCGTGCGTCATCTATCAACCAGAGACTCCCAGCCTAGTCTACTAATCAGTTCTGTGACGCTTTCATAAGGACTGTAGCAAGCGGTCACGAATCGAGCGGCTATTCTCTGTACTTTCTCTATACTTTCGATCAACCCCTTACGAAACGGATCCCAAATGGCACAACAATAGTCCAAATGTGGACGCACAAGAGATTTGTACGCTATCTCCTTTGTTTGTTCATTACAATTTTTCAATATTCGACCTATGAATCGCAGGCTAGAATTAGCTCTACCTACCAACGAATTAATGTGTAAGTCCCATTTCATGTTCCTTTGTACTGTTACTCCCAAATATTTCAGAGAATTGACCATATCAATAACGGAAATGTTTAACTCATATTTCTGAATAATTGGATTCTTTTTTTAGTTATGCTCATTGTCTTGCACTTTTTACAATTTAGCGCAAGTTGCCACTCAGTGCACCATGCCAAAATAATATTAGAAAAGAAGAAAAATAATTATAAGTTTGAAAATTGATCCTATTCTCCCCTTTATCAGGAATTAATTTATTTCTAATTCAAATAACTATATAGCACTTGTTTACTGTCTAACAGAATTGTTAAAAAAAAAAGAAAATACAACGTTAAAAGCTGTAAATCAAAGTGATTATTTTTTACGTTTAAAGGATAAATAAATTTCTTAAATAATTAACGATAATTAAACACTGCCAGTTTCCATTATTTTTAGGTAACATGTCTAGAGATATTTTACAACCCCAGAAAATAGAAAGATTATTGTTCATATTAGTATTATATAGTACTAATCATGTATGTTGATTTCCACAATTTAAAAAATACGCCATACACCGGCAATCTGAAGGATATGATTGCTTTGGTGGTGCCACTAAGTCCATACCAAATATTAAATACAAATTTGGAAATGGATATTCAAGGCATGCTAATTAACTAATGTGAAATTCAGTATATTAATAATTCCTGATTCAAGATTACTCCAATTGTGACCATTTAAATATTCCTATGCTTCCACAGTGTTCACGTTACAAAGTGTCAATTGAATTAGAAGAGATATCAGGCAGTTTTGAATACTCAATAACTAGTTCATTTGTGTAGCAAATTTTGGAACATCAGTCTGGAATGCACAAGACGGATGTGTTCTCATTTGTAGTAAATTTTGCACCAATGTTGCAGCACTGCAGATAATAAGGACATACATGCCGGTTAATGGTGCTTCCAACAAAGTTATTATGACTTCATTGTCTACTCTTTAAGAATTAAACATTGTTACACATTCACAATTGTTCCCAGATGAAACAAGTGTTTCATTAAACCTGGAAAGCATTTGTATTGAGCAGTCGTTAATAACAAGTTCTACATCAGTAATACTAACTTTTTTCTAATATAACTACTTTTTAACATATAAATTTCTTACAAAAATTAATGGAAATTGCTCATTAATAGCCTTTAGTACCCTCAATTCAAATTTCTAGAAAAATTTGATGGCACTAGAAATTACAAGCATTTTTGGGCATATTGGCATTGTACGAGGGCTATTCAGGGAGTAGGGAACGTTTTCGCCTGACGCCGCTAGGCGTGCACCGATCACGTATATTTTGCTATATGCGTGTTCGGCACTTCAGTCGGCATCCAGCCGTAAGAACGTGAGTATCTCCACGCTGCCTGTGTTTTTTATATTCAAATTTGAAATGTGCGCTGCAATAGAAAGTGCCGCCAGTTGTGAGGTGCGGTCAGTAATACGTTTTTTGTTTGCAAAAAACCTAAAACAGATGGAAATTTATCGTCAACTGTGTGATGTGTATGGAAAAAACGTAATGAATGAAAATTCTGTGCGGAAATGGGTCATTCAGTTTAAAAATGGCCGAACGTACGTTCATGATGAAGAGAAGAGTTGACGCCCAAGCATTGTTACCGACGATCTGGTCACTAAAGTTGATGAAAAGATTCGTGAAAACCGCCGTTTCACAATAACTGAGGTTTCGCTTTGTTTTCCACAAGTGTCACGGACTTTGTTGTTTCAAATTGTCACTGAAAAGCTTGGCTATCACAAATTTTGTGCAAGGTGGGTGCCAAAAATCCTTACAGATCACCACAGAATTCAGCGAATGGGGGCAGCTTTGATATTTCTGGACACCTATCACAGACATGGTGATTCATTACTGGATCGAATCGTAAATGGTGACGAGACTTGGGTGAAACACGTCAATTGCGAGACAAAATTACAGTCTATGGAGTGGGGGCACACAAGTTCCCCCAAAAGACCAAGAAAATGTTTGCAAACAATGTCAGCAAGGAAGATAATGGCAACGGTGTTTTGGGATAGGCACGGTGTGCTTTTATTGATTTTCTCGCACCACATGCAACAATAAACTCTGAGCGGTACTGTCAAACTTTGCGCAACCATAGGAGAGCCAATCAAAACAAGCGCCGAGGAAAGTTGATATCTAAAATTCTGCTTTTTCATAACAATGCCCGACCTCACACGGCAAACCGCTCTCAGCAACACCTTAATTTATTCAAATGGGACGTTTTCCCTCATCCACCCTACAGTCCAGACCTTGCACCACATGATTTTCACTTGTTTCCAAGAATGAAGACTTGACTAGCAACACAGCGCTTTGATGACGACGCGGAGATCCGGGTGAGTGTCACTAACTGGCTGAAATCACAGGCGGCAGCTTTCTACGGCGAAGGAATTTCAAAGCTTGTCCACCGCTATGATAAGTACTTCAATTTGTTTGGTGACTATGTAGAAAAATAGTATTTTAGTCGGCATTCAGATGTATATTATAAAATTTTTTCCTTGTGCTAATTTTTTTTTCTAATCCAAAACGTTCCCTACATCCTGAATAGCCCTCGTATATTACTAAACATGTTTGATCACTTCTCTAATTAATATAAATTTTGATACGCACCAACAATTTGAGGGATTTGAATGTCTTAGTGGTACAAATACACCTAAACCAGATTTTAAACAACACTTATACAAGCCTAGATTAGATTAAGCTATGTCAAGCATAAGAATTAACGAGTAATTCAGTGCTGTACTGTTTCCTTATTAAAGAATTCTCTAACTGTGACAAAATCATTAATCATATACATCCACAGTGTTCACATTGTACTCACTTGACTTAGAAGATAGATCGAACAGTTCAGAATACCAAAAAACATTGTCATAAAGGTAACAAATATTTATATATCAATCTGGGACAAATGTGAATGATGTTGAGGACGTATTGGCTACCTATGTATGAAATATCAATTTCCAGTCTTTAAGAATGTTGCAAACTAATAAATATTTATATATACTGCTTGAAACAATTCATATCAAGCACACATTAATAAACATTTCTACACAGTCAATACTAGCTTGTTTTATAATGCAACTAAGTCCTAAACATTGTTTTGCAGACAGTTAAAAGTAGTAACCTTTAAATACTTTAGGTATTATTTCTAAAAATCAATTCTGAGTTATCTCATCATACTGCTGTTGCACAGTACCAAACGTGTGTAATCACTTCCTAAATTTAAAAATCACTATGCATTGGCAATGTGACGGAGATGAACATTTTAGTCGCACTGATACGTCTGTACCAAAATTTAGATACACGTTTGCAAACAGATATTAACTTCAATTAAGAATTTAATAATAATGAATGATAGTTTCAGAGGAGGAATGACATTAATGTAAATGACTTTACAATAGTGAAATTTCTTACTAACAAGGGAGAATGTGCGATTTATTGGACAAGTTCAAGATGGGTCTCCAACAGTTGTTACAGTAAAATGCTTACGAAAATGGGTAGGAAAGAATGATACCTTTCATTAGTGTAGATCCAACACATTATGAATAGTGGCAGCGGCATTATGTTTATTATTGTTCTGTATCATGTAATTGTGCTATATGTTTGTTTTTCACTTCACTATGCATCATTTACTTGTTTCCAAACCTATTTTTGATTAATATTTACCTTCGATTGTTTTACCTAGTTTTCTAATAGACTAATTAGTGAGTAAAGTTTATTATTCTAAACTGTACCTTATATTCTCTCTGATTTGCCTTTTTCCTTTTTTTTTAACTTTAGGTGATCCTAGACTTCCCACAGGCTATTGATGGGGTTCAACAGCTAAAAAAAATGAGCTGATTCCTTTCACCCCGACTCTCGGGCCAATTGGATCACTGATAAAAAAAATAATAATAATTTATCAGGAAGCTGCAGCATACAAGTTCAAGTGCTCATTAGCATTTTCATTCACGACCCAGATTGAGGATTTTGTTTCTTGGCTCTAGTACCATTCATCTACATCTACATATATACTCTGCAATTCACAAAATTGTGGGTGGCAGAGGGTGCTCAGCACCAAAGCTAATCTCTTTGTTGTGCATTCCAATCCCTAATGGTACGAGGGAAAAAAGAATTCATATAAGAATCATTGCGGCACCTTATTTCTCTAAACTTATCTATCCTGTCATTCCGGCTCAAATAGGTTGGTGGACGAAGTATTTCACTACACACGTGAGTGAAAGTGGGAGTAGCGAATGTTTACCAATAAGTTTAAACTGAATCGCGCGTCGTCTATCTACCAGACACTCCCAGCCTAATCTAACTAATCAGTTCTGTGACTGCTTTCATAAGGACTGTAGCAAGCGGTCACGAATCGAGCGGCTCTTCTCTGTACTTTCTCTATACTTTCGATCAATGCCATTACGAAACGGATCCCAAATGGCACAACAATAGTCCAAATGTGGACGCACAAGAGATTTGTACGCTATCTCCTTTGTTTGTTCATTACAATTTTTCAATATTCGACCTATGAATCGCAGCCTAGAATTAGCTCTACCTACCAACGAATTAATGTGTAAGTCCCATTTCATGTTCCTTTGTACTGTTACTCCCAAATATTTCATAGAGTCGACCATATCAAAACTGAAATTGTTTAACTCGTATTTCTGAACAATTGGATTCTTTTTGTTAGTTATGCTCATTGTCTTGCACTGTTTACAATTTAGCTCAAGTTACCACTCAGCGCACCATGCCAAAATAATATTAGAACAGAAGAAAAATAATTTTAAGTTTGAAAATTGATCCTATTTCCCCTTTATCAGGAATTAATTTATTTCTAATGCAAATAATTATATAACACTGGTTTACTGTCTAACAGAATTGTTAAAAAAAAAGTAAATACAACATTAACAGCCGTAAATCAAAGTGATTATTTTTTTACGTTTAAAGGATAAATAAATTTCTTAAATAATTAACGATCATTAAACACTGCAGTTTCCAGTATTTTTAGGTAACATTTCTATAGATATTTTAAAACCCCAGAAAATAGAAAGGTTATTGTTCATATTAGTATTATATAGTACTAATCGTGTATGTTGATTTCCACAATTTAAAAAATACGCCATACACCGGCAATCCGAAGAATATGATTGCTTTGGTGGTTCCACTAAGTCCATACCAAATATTAAATACAAATTTGGAAACGGATATTCAAGACATGCATAATAACTAATGTGAAATTCAGTACATTAATGATTTCTGATTCAAGATTACTCCAATTGTGACCATTAAATTATTCCTATGCTTCCACAGTGTTCACGTTACAAAGTGTCAGTTGACTTAGAAGAGATATCAGGCAGTTTTGAATACTCAAAAACTAGTTCGTTTTGTGTAGCAAATTTTGGAACATCAGTCTGAAATGCACAAGACGGATGTGTTCTCATTTGCAGTTAATTTTGCACCAATGTTGCAGCACTGCAGATAATAAGGACATACATGCCGGTTAATGGTGCTTCCAACAAAGTTATTATGACTTCATTGTCTACTCTTTAAGAATTAAACATTGTTACACATTCACAATTGTTCCCAGATGAAACAAGTGTTTCATTAAACCTGGAAAGCATTTGTATTGAGCAGTCTTTAATAACAAGTTCTACATCAGTATTACTAACATTTTTCTAATATAACTACTTTTTAACATATAAATTTCTTACAAAAATTAATGGAAGTTGCACATTAATAGCCTTTAGTCCCCTCAATTCACATTTCTAGAAAAATTTGATGACACTAGAAATTACAAGTATTTTTGGGCATATTGGCATCGTATATTACTAAACATGTGTGATCACTTCTCTAATTAATATAAATTTTGGTACGCACCAACAATTTGAGGGATTTGAATGTCTTAGTGGTACAAATACATCTACACCACATTTTATAAAACAGTTTTACAAACCTAGATTAGATTCAGCTAAGTCAAGCATAAGAATCAATGAGTAATTCGGTGCTGTACTGTTTCCTTATTAAAGAATTCTCCAACCGTGACAAAATCATTAATCGTATACCTCCAAAGTGTTCACATTGTACTCACTTGACTTAGAAGATTGATCGAACAGTTCTGAATACCAAAAAAAAAATTGTCATAAAGGTCACAAATATTTATATATCAATCTGGGACACATGTGGATGATGTTGAGGACATATTGGCTACCTATGTATGAAATATCAATTTCCAGTCTTTAAGAATGTTGCAAACTAATAAATATTTATATATACTGCTTGAAACAATTCATATCAAGCACACATTAATAAACATTTCTACACAGTCAATACTAGCTTGTTTTATAATGCAACTAAGTCCTAAACATTGTTTTACAGACTGTTAAAAGTAGTAACCTTTAATATTTTAGGTATTATTTCTAAAAATCAATTCCGAGTTATCTCATCATACTGCTGTTGCATAGTACCAAACGTGTGTAATCACTTCCTAAATTTAAAAATCACTATGCATTGGCAATGTGACGGAGATGAACATTTTAGTCGCACTGATACGTCTGTACCAAAATTTAGATACACCTTTCAAACAGATATTAACTTCAATTAAGAATTTATTAATAATGAATGATAGTTTCAGAGGAGGAATGACATTAATGTAAATGACTTTACAATAGTGAAATTTCTTACTAACAAGGGAGAATGTGCGATTTATCGGACAAGTTCAAGATGGGTCTCCAACAGTTGTTACAGTAAAATGCTTACGAAAATGGGTAGGAAAGAATGATACCTTTCATTAGTATAGATCCAACACATTTTGAATAGTGGCAGTGGCTTTATGTTTATTATTGTTTTGTATCATGTAATTGTGCTATATGTTTGTTTTTCACTTCACTATGCATCATTTACTCGTTTCCAAACCTAATTTTGATTAATATTTACCTTAGATTGTTTTACCTAGTTTTCTAATAGACTAATTAGTGAGTAAAGTTTATTATTCTAAACTGTACCTTATATTCTCTCTGATTTCCCTTTTTCCTTTTTTTTTTTTTTAACTTTAGGTGATCCTAGACGTCCCACAGGCTATTGATGGGGTTCAACAGCTAAAAAAAATGAGATGATTGCTTTCACCCCGACTCTCGGGCCAATTGGATCACTGAAAAAAAAAAAAAAATAATAATAATTTATCAGGAAGCTGCAGCATACAAGTTCAAGTGCTCATTAGCATTTTCATTCACGACCCAGATTGAGGATTTTGTTTCTTGGCTCTAGTACCATTCATCTACATCTACATATATACTCTGCAATTCACAAAATTGTGGGTGGCAGAGGGTGCTCAGCACCAAAGCTAATCTCTTTGTTGTGCATTCCAATCCCTAATGGTACGAGGGAAAAAAGAATTCATATAAGAATCATTGCGGCACCTTATTTCTCTAAACTTATCTATCCTGTCATTCCGGCTCAAATAGGTTGGTGGACGAAGTATTTCACTACACACGTGAGTGAAAGTGGGAGTACGAATGTTTACCAATAAGTTTAAATGAATCGCGCGTCGTCTATCTACCAGACACTCCCAGCCTAATCTACTAATCAGTTCTGTGACGCTTTCATAAGGACTGTAGCAAGCGGTCACGAATCGAGCGGCTCTTCTCTGTACTTTCTCTATACTTTCGATCAATGCCTTACGAAACGGATCCCAAATGGCACAACAATAGTCCAAATGTGGACGCACAAGAGATTTGTACGCTATCTCCTTTGTTTGTTCATTACAATTTTTCAATATTCGACCTATGAATCGCAGCCTAGAATTAGCTCTACCTACCAACGAATTAATGTGTAAGTCCCATTTCATGTTCCTTTGTACTGTTACTCCCAAATATTTCATAGAGTCGACCATATCAAAAACTGAATTGTTTAACTCGTATTTCTGAACAATTGGATTCTTTTTGTTAGTTATGCTCATTGTCTTGCACTGTTTACAATTTAGCTCAAGTTACCACTCAGCGCACCATGCCAAAATAATATTAGAACAGAAGAAAAATAATTTTAAGTTTGAAAATTGATCCTATTCTCCCTTTTATCAGGAATTAATTGATTTCTAATGCAAATAATTATATAACACTGGTTTACTGTCTAACAGAATTGTTAAAAAAAAATGTAAATACAACATTAACAGCCGTAAATCAAAGTGATTATTTTTTTACGTTTAAAGGATAAATAAATTTCTTAAATAATTAACGATCATTAAACACTGCCAGTTTCCAGTATTTTTAGGTAACATTTCTATAGATATTTTAAAACCCCAGAAAATAGAAAGGTTATTGTTCATATTAGTATTATATAGTACTAATCGTGTATGTTGATTTCCACAATTTAAAAAATACGCCATACACCGGCAATCCGAAGAATATGATTGCTTTTGGTGGTTCCACTAAGTCCATACCAAATATTAAATACAAATTTGGAAACGGATATTCAAGACATGCATAATAACTAATGTGAAATTCAGTACATTAATGATTTCTGATTCAAGATTACTCCAATTGTGACCATTAAATTATTCCTATGCTTCCACAGTGTTCACGTTACAAAGTGTCAGTTGACTTAGAAGAGATATCAGGCAGTTTTGAATACTCAAAAACTAGTGCGTTTTGTGTAGCAAATTTTGGAACATCAGTCTGAAATGCACAAGACGGATGTGTTCTCATTCGCAGTTAATTTTGCACCAATGTTGCAGCACTGCAGATAATAAGGACATACATGCCGGTTAATGGTGCTTCCAACAAAGTTATTATGACTTCATTGTCTACTCTTTAAGAATTAAACATTGTTACACATTCACAATTGTTCCCAGATGAAACAAGTGTTTCATTAAACCTGGAAAGCATTTGTATTGAGCAGTCTTTAATAACAAGTTCTACATCAGTATTACTAACATTTTTCTAATATAACTACTTTTTAACATATAAATTTCTTACAAAAATTAATGGAAGTTGCACATTAATAGCCTTTAGTCCCCTCAATTCACATTTCTAGAAAAATTTGATGACACTAGAAATTACAAGTATTTTTGGGCATATTGGCATCGTATATTACTAAACATGTGTGATCACTTCTCTAATTAATATAAATTTTGGTACGCACCAACAATTTGAGGGATTTGAATGTCTTAGTGGTACAAATACATCTACACCACATTATAAAACAGTTTTACAAACCTAGATTAGATTCAGCTAAGTCAAGCATAAGAATCAATGAGTAATTCGGTGCTGTACTGTTTCCTTATTAAAGAATTCTCCAACCGTGACAAAATCATTAATCGTATACCTCCAAAGTGTTCACATTGTACTCACTTGACTTAGAAGATTGATCGAACAGTTCTGAATACCAAAAAAAAATTGTCATAAAGGTCACAAATATTTATATATCAATCTGGGACACATGTGGATGATGTTGAGGACATATTGGCTACCTATGTATGAAATATCAATTTCCAGTCTTTAAGAATGTTGCAAACTAATAAATATTTATATATACTGCTTGAAACAATTCATATCAAGCACACATTAATAAACATTTCTACACAGTCAATACTAGCTTGTTTTATAATGCAACTAAGTCCTAAACATTGTTTTACAGACTGTTAAAAGTAGTAACCTTTAATATTTTAGGTATTATTTCTAAAAATCAATTCCGAGTTATCTCATCATACTGCTGTTGCATAGTACCAAACGTGTGTAATCACTTCCTAAATTTAAAAATCACTATGCATTGGCAATGTGACGGAGATGAACATTTTAGTCGCACTGATACGTCTGTACCAAAATTTAGATACACCTTTGCAAACAGATATTAACTTCAATTAAGAATTTATTAATAATGAATGATAGTTTCAGAGGAGGAATGACATTAATGTAAATGACTTTACAATAGTGAAATTTCTTACTAACAAGGGAGAATGTGCGATTTATCGGACAAGTTCAAGATGGGTCTCCAACAGTTGTTACAGTAAAATGCTTACGAAAATGGGTAGGAAAGAATGATACCTTTCATTAGTATAGATCCAACACATTTTGAATAGTGGCAGTGGCTTTATGTTTATTATTGTTTTGTATCATGTAATTGTGCTATATGTTTGTTTTTCACTTCACTATGCATCATTTACTCGTTTCCAAACCTAATTTTGATTAATATTTACCTTAGATTGTTTTACCTAGTTTTCTAATAGACTAATTAGTGAGTAAAGTTTATTATTCTAAACTGATTTCCCTTTTTCCTTTTTTTTTTTTTAACTTTAGGTGATCCTAGACGTCCCACAGGCTATTGATGGGGTTCAACAGCTAAAAAAAATGAGATGATTGCTTTCACCCCGACTCTCGGGCAATTGGATCACTGAAAAAAAAAATAATAATAATTTATCAGGAAGCTGCAGCATACAAGTTCAAGTGCTCATTAGCATTTTCATTCACGACCCAGATTGAGGATTTTGTTTCTTGGCTCTAGTACCATTCATCTACATCTACATATATACTCTGCAATTCACAAAATTGTGGGTGGCAGAGGGTGCTCAGCACCAAAGCTAATCTCTTTGTTGTGCATTCCAATCCCTAATGGTACGAGGGAAAAAAGAATTCATATAAGAATCATTGCGGCACCTTATTTCTCTAAACTTATCTATCCTGTCATTCCGGCTCAAATAGGTTGGTGGAACGAAGTATTTCACTACACACGTGAGTGAAAGTGGGAGTACGAATGTTTACCAATAAGTTTAAATGAATCAGCGCGTCGTCTATCTACCAGACACTCCCAGCCTTAATCTAACTAATCAGTTCTGTGACGCTTTCATAAGGACTGTAGCAAGCGGTCACGAATCGAGCGGCTCTTCTCTGTACTTTCTCTATACTTTCGATCAATGCCTTACGAAACGGATCCCAAATGGCAAAACAATAGTCCAAATGTGGACACACAAGAGATTTGTACGCTATCTCCTTTGTTTGTTCATTACAATTTTTCAATATTCGACCTATGAATCGCAGCCTAGAATTAGCTCTACCTACCAACGAATTAATGTGTAAGTCCCGATTTCATGTTCCTTTGTACTGTTACTCCCAAATATTTCATAGAGTCGACCATATCAAAAACTGAATTGTTTAACTCGTATTTCTGAACAATTGGATTCTTTTTGTTAGTTATGCTCATTGTCTTGCACTGTTTACAATTTAGCTCAAGTTACCACTCAGCGCACCATGCCAAAATATTATTAGAACAGAAGAAAAATAATTTTAAGTTTGAAAATTGATCCTATTCTCCCCTTTATCAGGAATTAATTTATTTCTAATGCAAATAATTATATAACACTGGTTTACTGTCTAACAGAATTGTTAAAAATAAAGTAAATACAACATTAACAGCCGTAAATCAAAGTGATTATTTTTTTTACGTTTAAAGGATAAATAAATTTCTTAAATAATTAACGATCATTAAACACTGCCAGTTTCCAGTATTTTTAGGTAACATTTCTATAGATATTTTAAAACCCCAGAAAATAGAAAGGTTATTGTTCATATTAGTATTATATAGTACTAATCGTGTATGTTGATTTCCACAATTTAAAAAATACGCCATACACCGGCAATCCGAAGAATATGATTGCTTTTGGTGGTTCCACTAAATCCATACCAAATATTAAATACAAATTTGGAAACGGATATTCAAGACATGCATAATAACTAATGTGAAATTCAGTACATTAATGATTTCTGATTCAAGATTACTCCAATTGTGACCATTAAATTATTCCTATGCTTCCACAGTGTTCACGTTACAAAGTGTCAGTTGACTTAGAAGAGATATCAGGCAGTTTTGAATACTCAAAAACTAGTGCGTTTTGTGTAGCAAATTTTGGAACATCAGTCTGAAATGCACAAGACGGATGTGTTCTCATTTGCAGTTAATTTTGCACCAATGTTGCAGCACTGCAGATAATAAGGACATACATGCCGGTTAATGGTGCTTCCAACAAAGTTATTATGACTTCATTGTCTACTCTTTAAGAATTAAACATTGTTACACATTCACAATTGTTCCCAGATGAAACAAGTGTTTCATTAAACCTGGAAAGCATTTGTATTGAGCAGTCTTTAATAACAAGTTCTACATCAGTATTACTAACATTTTTCTAATATAACTACTTTTTAGCATATAAATTTCTTACAAAAATTAATGGAAATTGCACATTAATAGCCTTTAGTCCCCTCAATTCACATTTCTAGAAAAATTTGATGACACTAGAAATTACAAGTATTTTTGGGCATATTGGCATCGTATATTACTAAACATGTGTGATCACTTCTCTAATTAATATAAATTTTGGTACGCACCAACAATTTGAGGGATTTGAATGTCTTAGTGGTACAAATACATCTACACCAGATTTTAAAAACACTTTTACAAACCTAGATTAGATTCAGCTAAGTCAAGCATAAGAATCAATGAGTAATTCGGTGCTGTACTGTTTCCTTATTAAAGAATTCTCCAACCATGACAAAATCATTAGTCGTATACCTCCAAAGTGTTCACATTGTACTCAACTTGACTTAGAAGATTGATCGAACAGTTCTGAATACCAAAAAAAATTGTCATAAAGGTCACAAATATTTATATATCAATCTGGGACACATGTGGATGATGTTGAGGACATATTGGCTACCTATGTATGAAATATCTATTTCCAGTCTTTAAGAATGTTGCAAACTAATAAATATTTATATATACTGCTTGAAACAATTCATATCAAGCACACATTAATAAACATTTCTACACAGTCAATACTAGCTTGTTTTATAATGCAACTAAGTCCTAAACATTGTTTTACAGACTGTTAAAAGTAGTAACCTTTAATATTTTAGGTATTATTTCTAAAAATCAATTCCGAGTTATCTCATCATACTGCTGTTGCATAGTACCAAACGAGTGTAATCACTTCCTAAATTTAAAAATCACTATGCATTGGCAATGTGACGGAGATGAACATTTTAGTCGCACTGATACGTCTGTACCAAAATTTAGATACACCTTTGCAAACAGATATTAACTTCAATTAAGAATTTATTAATAATGAATGATAGTTTCAGAGGAGGAAATGACATTAATGTAAATGACTTTACAATAGTGAAATTTCTTACTAACAAGGGAGAATGTGCGATTTATCGGACAAGTTCAAGATGGGTCTCCAACAGTTGTTACAGTAAAATGCTTGCGAAAATGGGTAGGAAAGAATGATACCTTTCATTAGTATAGATCCAACACATTTTGAATAGTGGCAGTGGCCTTATGTTATTATTGTTTTGTATCATGTAATTGTGCTATATGTTTGTTTTTCACTTCACTATGCATCATTTACTTGTTTCCAAACCTAATTTTGATTAATATTTACCTTCGACTGTTTTACCTAGTTTTCTAATAGACTAATTAGTGAGTAAAGTTTATTATTCTAAACTGTAACTTATATTCTCTCTGATTTCCCTTTTTCCTTTTCTTTTAACTTTAGGTGATCCTAGACTTCCCACAGGCTATTGATGGGGTTCAACAGCTAAAAAAAATGAGCTGATTCCTATCACCCCGACTCTCGGGCCAATTGGATCATTGATAAAAAAAAATAATAATTTATCAATAAGCTGCAGTATACAAGTTCAAGTGCTCATTAGCATTTTCATTCAAGACCCAGATTGAGGATTTTGTTTCTTGGCTCTAGTACCATTCATCTACATCTACGTCTACATATATACTCTGCAATTCACAAAATCTTGGGTGGCAGAGGGTGCTCGGCACCAAAGCTAATCTCTTTGTTGTACATTCCAATCCCTAATGGTACGAGGGAAAAAAGAATTCATATAAGAATCATAGCGGCACCTCATATCTCTAATTTTATCTATCCTGATATTCCGGCTCATATAGGTTGGTGGACGAAGTATTTCACTACACACGTTAGTGAAAGTGGGAAAACGCATGTTTACCAATAAGTTTAAACGAATCGTGCGTCATCTATCTACCAGAGACTCCCAGCCTAGTCTACTAATCAGTTCTGTGACGCTTTCATAAGGACTGTAGCAAGCAGTCATGAATCGAGCGGCTCTTCTCTGTACTTTCTCTATACTTTCGATCAACCCCTTACGAAATGGATCCCAAATGGCACAATAGTCCAAATGTGGACGCACAAGAGACTTGTACGCTATCTCCTTTGTTTGTTCATTACAATTTTTCAATATTCGACCTATGAATCGCAGCCTAGAATTAGCTCTACCTACCAACGAATTAATGTGTAAGTCCGTTTTATGTTCCTTTGTACTGTTACCCCCAAATATTTCATAGAGTCGACCATATCAAAAACTGAATTGTTTAACTCGTATTTCTGAACAATTGGATTCTTTTTGTTAGTTATGCTCATTGTCTTGCACTGTTTACAATTTAGCTCAAGTTACCACTCAGCGCACCATGCCAAAATATTATTAGAACATCAGAAAAATAATTTTAAGTTTGAAAATTGATCCTATTCTCCCCTTTATCAGGAATTAATTTATTTCTAATGCAAATAATTATATAACACTGGTTTACTGTCTAACAGAATTGTTAAAAATAAAGTAAATACAACATTAACAGCCGTAAATCAAAGTGATCATTTTTTTACGTTTAAAGGATAAATAAATTTCTTAAATAATTAACGATCATTAAACACTGCAGTTTCCAGTATTTTTAGGTAACATTTCTATAGATATTTTAAAACCCCAGAAAATAGAAAGGTTATTGTTCATATTAGTATTATATAGTACTAATCGTGTATGTTGATTTCCACAATTTAAAAAATACGCCATACACCTGCAATCCGAAGGATATGATTGCTTTTGGTGGTTCCACTAAGTCCATACCAAATATTAAATACAAATTTGGAAATGGATATTCAAGACATGCATAATAACTAATGTGAAATTCAGTACATTAATGATTTCTGATTCAAGATTATTCCAATTGTGACCATTAAATTATTCCTATGGTTCCACAGTGTTCACGTTACAAAGTGTCAGTTGACTTAGAAGAGATATCAGGCAGTTTTGAATACTCCAAAACTGGTTCGTTTTGTGTAGCAAATTTTGGACCATCAGTCTGAAATGCACAAGACAGATGTGTTCTCATTCGCAGTTAATTTTGCACCAATGTTGCAGCACTGCAGATAATAAGGACATACATGCCGGTTAATGGTGCTTCCAACAAAGTAATTATGACTTCATTGTCTACTCTTTAAGAATTAAACATTGTTACACTTCACAATTGTTCCCAGATGAAACAAGTGTTTCATTAAACCTGGAACGCATTTGTATTGAACAGTCTTTAATAACAAGTTCTACATCAGTATTACTAACAATTTTCTAATATAACTATTTTTTAAAATATAAATTTCTTACAAAAATTAATGGAAGTTGCACATTAATAGCCTTTAGTCCCCTCAATTCACATTTCTAGAAAAATTTGATGACACTAGAAATTACAAGTATTTTTGAGCATATTGGCATCGTATATTACTAAACATGTGTGATCACTTCTCTAATTAATATAAATTTTGGTACGCACCAACAATTTGAGGGATTTGAATGTCTTAGTGGTACAAATACATGTACACCAGATTTTAAAAACACTTTTAAAAACCTAGATTAGATTCAGCTAAGTCAAGCATAAGAATCAATGAGTAATTGGTGCTGTACTGTTTCCTTATTAAAGAATTCTCCAACCGTGACAAAATCATTAATCGTATACCTCTAAAGTGTTCACATTGTACTCACTTGACTTAGAAGATATATCGAACAGTTCTGAATACCAAAAAATAAATTGTCATAAAGGTCACAAATATTGATATATCAGTCTGGGACACATGTGGATGATGTTGAGGACATATTGGCTACCTATGTATTAAATATCAATTTCCAGTCTTTAAGAATGTTGCAAACTAATAAATATTTTAGATAGTACTGCTTGAAACAAGTCATATCATGCACACATTAATAAACATTTCTACACAGTCAATACTAGCTTGTTTTATAATGCAACTAAGTCCTAAAAATTGTTTTGCAGACAGTTAAAAGTAGTAACCTGTAAATACTTTACGTATTATTTCTAAAAATCAATTCCGAGTTATCTCTTCATACTGCTGTTGCATAGTATCAAACGTGTGTAATCACTTCCTAAATTTAAAAATCACTATGCATTGGCAATGTGACGGAGATGAACATTTTAGTGGCACTGATATGTCTGTACCAAAAATTAGATACACCTTTGCAAACGGATATTAACTTCAATTAAGAATTTAATAATAATGAATGATAGTTTCAGAGGAGGAATGATATCTTCTATCAAGAACATTAAAAACATGATTATTCCTAAGCTTCTTTACTGTTCACATTGTGCACTGTCACTTGACAAATGAGAGAGACAGAATTGGAAATATGAAAACTTATTGCATTAGGTTATACAAATTTTGGAATAACAGTCTGGGATGCAAGTGATTGATGTGTTTCCTTTTTACAGTTAATTTTTACCATGTAACAGTATTACAGAAACCAATAATATACAACTTGGTTAATGGTGCTTCCAACCCAGTTATGCAGACTAAATTGTCTACCTGTTTTGGAATTATCAATTTTTACCATGTGGAACTTGTTTAAATATAAAAAACGGTTTTCATTCCTCTTGGCAACCTTTTATTATGAACACTCTTTAATAACTGAGTCTACATTAGAACTGTTAACTAATTTTTAATGCAACAAAGTTTCTAACGTTGGATTTAATGACTAACAGAAATGTTGAAATGAAAAGAAAATACAACATTAAAAGCCATAAATCAATGTTATTACTTTTACTTTTAAATGATAAATAAATTTCTTAAATAATTAATATAAATTAAACACTGCCAGCATTCAGTACCCTTAAGTAACATTTCTAGAGATATTTTAGAACCCCAGAAAATGCAAAGGTTATTGTTCTTATTAAAATTGTATAGAACTAATCATGTATGTTGATTTCCCCAATTTTTTAAATACGTTATAAACTGGCAATTTGAAGTATATGATTACTTTGGTGGTGTCACTAAGTCAATACCAAATATTAAATACAAATTTGCAAACCGATATTCAATTCAATTAAGACGTGCATTATAACCAATGTGAAATTTGGTACAATAATGATTCCTTATTCATGATTACTCATATTGTGACTGCAAAAATATTCCTAGCCTTCCACAGTGTTCACATTACAAAGTGTCACTTTACTTGGGAGAGATATCAGGCAGTTTCGAATACTCAAAAACTAGTTTGTTTTGTATAGCAAATTTTGGACCATCAGTCTGGAATGCACAAGATTGATGTGTTCTCATTCGCAGTTAATTTTGCAGAAATCTAACAGCACTGCAGACAATATGATCATGCATGCTTGCATATGGTGCTTCCAATAAAGTTATTAAGAATTCATTGTCTACCCGTAAAAGAATTAAACATTGTTACACATTCACAATTGTTGACAGTTTGAAGCAAGTTTTTCATTAAACCTGGAAACCATTTAACTGAGTACTCTTTAATAACTCATTCTACATCAGCACTACTTTAAAACGGTGTCAATCTTATCAGTAGGGTTAATAGCATCAAAATTGGAGAAAATATTAAGTTTCAATAACGGACAGACTAAGGCCTCGTATCCACTTGAGCACGCTTAGGCGAACGAGCCGCTCAATGAAGCGAGTGGCTCAAGTGAGGACCCCTTAGCACGCTCGCAACGAACGACAGTGAGCGCGCTTGGGGCGAGCCGATCGGTTGTCGGTTTTTTAGAATGCTCAAAGGCGAACCAGTGTTTGTTCGGCACTCAGTGTGGACGGTATTTGGCGGTTTCTACAATGAGTGCGAGCACGTGGAACAATGATACTTGCTTAACTCTAATTGATGCGTATGAATCAAAGAGGGTGTCATGGGTTAGCTCTATTATTATAATTGAACTAAAAAAGAAGGTGCATGGCGTGAAATCAGCGAGATAATAAACTTTAGTATTGCTGATGTAAAGAAAAAAATAACAAGCCAGCTAGGGTCATTCAGGTGAGAACGATAAAAACAGAAGAGAACTTCTACAACGGGAAGGGGTAAGTCTTTTTTAATAGTATTTCTCACAGCTGCACGGATTTTGATTGAATTGGGTGTTACGTAATTCATATCCTAAATGTCTAAATTATATTGATTTTGTGCCAGGCTAATTCATCTATGGCAATATAATTGTTTTACATAATTTTTAATAAAAACTTGAAATTAATGACGTAATAAAAAAAAAAAAAAAAACATAAAAGTAACCTTTAAATCTAATTTCTAAATACAAATTAAAAATAGGTACCAGCATTTATATAATTTTGGAGTGACTCAATAGTGCCATAAAATACTACCCGTACTAAACGGCTGATGCTTTGTTTATATACTTGGAACATATACCGCAGGCTTGTGTAGGGACTTCCTGAGGCTAAGAATCTTAAAGTTATTATAAATTTTATCTTCTGTTGGGATCACCTCACGCATAGGCGTATGGTGCATTTTAATATGAGGTCCAACTGATGACAGCAAATGTTCGAAATCGATCTCGTAAATTTTTGAAATAGCTCATTGTCTCCTTCTAAAGTCAATTCGTGAATTAAATTATTAAAATAATTTCTTCGCTGACGATGACTTTCTCTAATCCACCAATTTGGTAATTTTCTTCTTTGCTTTGACATCGTATGGATAATAATAAAGTCCACATTGCCGCGGGTACACCTGACAACACGTCAATAGCCGAGCGTTTTCTGAACACTGAAACCAGGCTCGTTCGAGCAAAATTTCCTTTTCCTTGAGCACGCTCGAACGAGCGCGCTCAAATGATTGAGTGGCTCATTCGCCTGAGTGTGCTCAGGTGGATACGAGGCTTAAGCGTTGAATTTTAAATGA
Organism: Vandiemenella viatica; assembly: GCA_031002005.1. NCBI lineage: Eukaryota > Metazoa > Arthropoda > Insecta > Orthoptera > Morabidae > Vandiemenella > Vandiemenella viatica. Next base: position 301,692,001 of record CM061921.1, on the reverse strand, counting down.
ACGAATATGCTCAGTATTGATATAATTTAATCTTCCATTGATTAGTTTCTCGACGTCAGAATTGTGACAACAAATGCAGAAGGAAGCATCGGAAAGGAAGTGTATCAGTCGTCACAGATTTAACCTTCTGAAAATTTTGACAGCTGAAGTTACTGTATTTGTTCAAAGCTGATTATTCACCTGTTAACATCAAGGTAATTTTTTTATGTTTATCACATAGTAATTAAGCAAAATAATAATTACTGTATTTATAAACGAAATGCTATTTAAACAAGTACCTGTCATCTGTCAGAAAGGGTTGAATGGGACCACGATCCTATTCATCCCAACGTATTGTTTTGTTACCGTACAGTACGTACGGTACTGTATTTTAGAACTTTTAGTACCGGTACTAATGGTTTTTTTATAGTTAATATAATACCTTCAATCACGATTATATATTTGAGTCTCAGAAATAAGACCTTACAATTTTTTTAGGAGTACAATGCTACGATATTATAAGCCTGATCCCAGAAGACAGCATTACGTGAAAAGAAGTGTGATGGAGTTTGAAGATGCTTCCTTATACATCCAAAGGGGAATGAGCATTAGGAAAGCCGCAGCTAAACATTCAATTCCATTTACAGTGCAACATAGACATTTAAAAAAACCAAACACGAAGAAACAGGGAAGGAAAACCAACCTTGACTGAAGAGAGAGGAAGAAAATCTAATGGTTGACAGAATCTCCATGTACACTGACTTCACAGTCTACCAGCTCAATCACCATGAAGAAAGATTAACCCTCAGTCTTTGCCAAAATATTAAACGAGCTAGGGCAGTAGTTTCCTACCAAACTATAACAGAATAATTTTGGAAAGTTGGAAAAAGAAATCAACAATATCCCTCCCACACAGGTTATCAAATTTCATTAAAACAATTTGACCGACGACTCTGGCTGAACTAAAGTTATAAAAAAAAAATTGGGACAATTACGAGTTATACTCATCATACTGCTGTTGCATAGTACCAAACGTGTGTAAACACTTCCCTACTTTAAAAATCACTATGCACTGGCAATGTGACGGAGATGAACAATTTAGTGGTACTGATACGTCTATACCAAAATTTAAATACGCCTTTGCAAACAGATATTAAATTCAATTAAGAATTCAATAATAATGAATGCTAGGGCAGTGGTTTGCTACCAACCTATAACAGAATATTTTGGAAAGCTGGAAAAAAAAAATCAACAATATCCTTCCCACCCACGTTATCAATATTAATTCAAGAAATTTGTCCGTCGACCCTGGCCGATCTAAAGTTATAAAAAGATTTGTGACCAAATGTCCACAAAGTGTAATAAACTAATCTAAATCCACTACATCCATTATGTTTGCAGCCTCGGCTAATGGAACACTGCATCCACCTTATATCATAATAGAGCAAAGCATTTATATTTTTCCTGGATGGAAAATGCATCAAAAGGGACATTTTATAATAGGAGCACATTAGGCTGGTTTGACAGTGAGTGTTTAGATGACTGGGTTGAAACTAATACTGTCCCAACTTTATTGAAATTGGATGGTCCAAAGATAAGCATTTGGAATAATCTTTCATCTCATCTGTTTAGTAGCTCTATTAAATTGTTTCAAGATAAAAACATAAAAATGGTTTTTCTCCCAAGTAACAACACACATCTAACACAGCCTTAAAATTGCTTCCCTCAAACCTCTGAATACTGCTTGGAGAAGTATTTTGAAGGAGTGGAGATTTTGCCAAGGAAGGAAAGGCAGTACTACCATTACAAAAGACAGATTTTCTAGACCTTTGTGTCAACTCATGAAGGAAATAGAACAATGATCCAGTGAGAACAAAAAATAAGGCTTTCGTGCATGTGGAAATTATCCATTTAAAACAAATTAAGTTCTAAAGAAATTGCCTGATAGTAATGCTGAATGGGATCGAAATTCAGACAACATGGTTTGAAACAGCACCATTGACCATAGCCTGATAGAACTTCTTCAGAAATTGAGGAGCACTGATACAGATGCTCAACCATGACAAACAAGAAGGAAGATATGAGTGGAGTCAGGGAAAGGTGTTTCGTTAGAGGAAAATTTGGAAGAGTCTGAAAATGAACTACCTGACAACACCGATGAAAACATGAATGAAGCGCCTGTCCTTCACAATGTGGAAGCACTTGCAGCACCAGCTGTGACAAGACATACTGATATCACCAAGTTTTATGACATTAATGTAAATGACTTTACAATAGTGAAATTTCTTACTAACAAGGGAGAATGTGTGGTTTATCGGACAAGTTCAAGATGGGTCTCCAACAGTTGTTACAGTAAAATGCTTACGAAAATGGGTAGGAAAGAATGATACCTTTCATTAGTGTAGGTTCAACACATTTTGAATAATGGCAGTGGCTTTATGTTTACTATTGTTCTGTATCATATAATTGTACTATATGTTAGTTTTTAACTTCACTATGCATCATTTACTTATTTCCAATCCTAATTTTTATTAATATTTATCTTAGATTGTTTTACTTAGTTTTCTAATAGACTAATTAGTGAGTAAAGTTTATTATTCTAAACTGTACCTTATAATCTCTCTGATTTCCCTTTTTCCTTTTTTTTTTTTTTTTTTTTTTTTTTTAACTTAGGTGATCCTAGACTTCCCACAGGCTATTGATGGGGTTCAACAGCTAAAAAAAAAATGAGCTGATTCCTTTCACCCCGACTCTCAGGCCAATTACATGAGTGATAAAAAAAATAATAATAATTTATCAGGAAACTGCAGTATACAATTTCAAGTGCTCATTAGCATTTACATTCAAGACCCAGATTGAGGATTTTGTTTCTTGGCTCTAGTACCATTAGAACAGAAGAAAAATAATTTTAAGTTTGAAAATTGATCCTATTCTCCCCTTTATCAGGAATTAATTTATTTCTAATGCAAATAATTATATAACACTGGTCTGCTGTCTAACAGAGTTGTTAAAAAAATTGTAAATACAACATTAACAGCAGTAAATTAAAGTGATTATTTTTTACGTTTAAATGAAAAATAAATTTCTTAAATAATTAACGATAATTAAACACTGCCAGTTTCCAGTACTTTTAGGTAACATGTCTAGAGATATTTTACAACCCCAGAAAATAGAAAGATTATTGTTCATATTAGTATTATATAGTACTAATCATGTATGTTGATTTCCACAATTTAAAAAATACGCCATACACCGGCAATCTGAAGGATATGATTGCTTTTGGTGGTGCCACTAAGTCCATACCAAATATTAAATACAAATTTGGAAATGGATATTCAAGGCAGGCTAATTAACTAATGTGAAATTCAGTATATTAATAATTCCTGATTCAAGATTACTCCAATTGTGACCATTTAAATATTCCTATGCTTCCACAGTGTTCACGTTACAAAGTGTCAATTGACTTAGAAGAGATATCAGGCAGTTTTGAATTCTCAATAACTAGTTCATTTGTGTAGCAAATTTTGGAACATCAGTCTGGAATGCACAAGACGGATGTGTTCTCATTTGCAGTTAATTTTGCACCAATGTTGCAGCACTGCAGATAATAAGGACATACATGCCGGTTAATGGTGCTTCCAACAAAGTTATTATGACTTCATTGTCTACTCTTTAAGAATTAAACATTGTTACACATTCACAATTGTTCCCAGATGAAACAAGTGTTTCATTAAACCTGGAAAGCATTTGTATTGAGCAGTCGTTAATAACAAGTTCTACATCAGTATTACTAACTTTTTTCTAATATAACTACTTTTTAACATATAAATTTCTTACAAAAATTAATGGAAATTTCTCATTAATAGCCTTTAGTACCCTCAATTCACATTTCTAGAAAAATTTGATGGCACTAGAAATTACAAGCATTTTTGAGCATATTGGCATTGTACGAGGGCTATTCAGGAAGTAGGGAACGTTTTCGCCTGACGCCGCTAGGCGTGCACCGATCACGTATATTTTGCTATATGCGTGTTCGGCACTTCAGTCGGCATCCAGCCGTAAGAACGTGAGTATCTCCGCGCTGCCTGTGTTTTTTATATTCAAATTTGAAATGTGCGCTGCAATAGAAAGTGCCGCCAGTTGTGAGGTGCGGTCAGTAATACGTTTTTTGTTTGCAAAAAACCTAAAACAGATAGAAATTTAGCGTCAACTGTGTGATGTGTATGGAAAAAACGTAATGAATGAAAATTCTGTGCGGAAATGGTGCATTCAGTTTAAAAATGGCCGAACGTACGTTCATGATGAAGAGAAGAGTTGACGCCCAAGCATTGTTACCGACGATCTTGTCACTAAAGTTGATGAAAAGATTCGTGAAAACCGCCGTTTCACAATAACTGAGGTTTTGCTTTGTTTTCCACAAGTGTCACGGACTTTGTTGTTTCAAATTGTCACTGAAAAGCTTGGCTATCACAAATTTTGTGCAAGATGGGTGCCAAAAATCCTTACAGATCACCACAGAATTCAGCGAATGGGGGCAGCTTTGATATTTCTGGACGCCTATCACAGACATGGTGATTCATTACTGGATCGAATCGTAAATGGTGACGAGACTTGGGTGAAACACGTCAATTGCGAGACAAAATTACAGTCTATGGAGTGGGGGCACACAAGTTCCCCCAAAAGACCAAGAAAATGTTTGCAAACAATGTCAGCAAGGAAGATAATGGCAACGGTGTTTTCGGATAGGCACGGTGTGCTTTTTATTGATTTTCTCGCACCACATGCAACAATAAACTCTGAGCGGTACTGTCAAACTTTGCGAAACTATAGGAGAGCCAATCAAAACAAGCGCCGAGGATAGTTGATATCTAAAATTCTGTTTTTTCATAACAATGCCCGACCTCACACGGCAAACCGCTCTCAGCAACACCTTAATTTATTCAAATGGAACGTTTTCCCTCATCCACCCTAGAGTCCAGACCTTGCACCACATGATTTTCACTTGTTTCCAAGAATGAAGACTTGACTAGCAACACAGCGCTTTGATGACCACACGGAGCTCCGGGTGAGTGTCACTAACTGGCTGAAATCACAGGCGGCAGCTTTCTACGGCGAAGGAATTTCAAAGCTTGTCCACCGCTATGATAAGTACTTCAATTTGTTTGGTGACTATGTAGAAAAATAGTATTTTAGTCGGCATTTCAGATGTATATTATAAAATTTTTTCCTTGTGCTTATTTTTTTTTTTCTAATCCAAAACGTTCCCTACATACTGAATAGCCCTCGTATATTACTAAACATGTTTGATCACTTCTCTAATTAATATAAATTTTGGTACGCACCAACAATTTGAGGGATTTGAATGTCTTAGTGGTACAAATACATCTAAACAAGATTTTAAACAACACTTACACAAACCTAGATTAGATTCAGCTAAGTCAAGCATAAGAATTAATGAGTAATTCAGTGCTGTACTGTTTCCTTATTAAAGAATTCTCTAACTGTGACAAAATCATTAATCGTATACATCCACAGTGTTCACATTGTACTCACTTGACTTAGAAGATAGATCGAACAGTTCAGAATACCAAAAAACATTGTCATAAAGGTCACAAATATTTACATATCAATCTGGGACACATGTGAATGATGTTGAGGACGTATCGGCTACCTATGTATGAAATATCAATTTCCAGTCTTTAAGAATGTTGCAAACTAATAAATATTTATATATACTGCTTGAAACAATTCATATCAAGCATACATTAATAAACATTTCTACACAGTCAATACTAGCTTGTTTTATAATGCAACTAAGTCCTAACCATTGTTTTGCAGACAGTTAAAAGTAGTAACCTTTAAATACTTTAGTTATTATTTCTAAAAATCAATTCTGAGTTATCTCATCATACTGCTGTTGCACAGTACCAAACGTGTGTAATCACTTCCTAAATTTAAAAATCACTATGCATTGGCAATGTGACGGAGATGAACATTTTAGTCGCACTGATACGTCTGTACCAAAATTTAGATACACCTTTGCAAACAGATATTAACTTCAATTAAGAATTTAATAATAATGAATGATAGTTTCAGAGGAGGATGACATTAATGTAAATTACTTTACAATAGTGAAATTTCTTACTAACAAGGGAGAATGTGCGATTTATTGGACAAGTTCAAGATGGGTCTCCAACAGTTGTTACAGTAAAATGCTTACGAAAACGGGTAGGAATGAATGATACTTTCATTAGTGTAGATCCAACACATTTTGGATAGTGGCAGCGGCTTTATGTTTATTATTGTTCTGTATCATGTAATTGTGCTATATGTTTGTTTTTCACTTCACTATGCATCATTTACTTGTTTCCAAACCTAATTTTGATTAATATACCTTCGATTGTTTTACCTAGTTTTCTAATAGACTAATTAGTGAGTAAAGTTTATTATTCTAAACTGTACCTTATCATATTCTCTCTGATTTGCCTTTTTCCTTTTTTTTTAACTTTAGGTGATCATAGACTTCCCACAGGCTATTGATGGGGTTCAACAGCTAAAAAAAATGAGCTGATTCCTTTCACCCCGACTCTCGGGCCAATTGGATCAATGATAAATAAAATAATAATAATTTTTCATGACGCTGCAGTATACAAGTTCAAGTGCTGATTAGCATTTTCATTCACGACCCAGATTGAGGATTTTGTTTCTTGGTTCTAGTACCATTCATCTACATCTACATCTACATATATACTATGCAATTCACAAAATTGTGGGTGACAGAGGGTGCTCAGCACCAAAGCTAATCTCTTTGTTGTACATTCCAATCCCCAATGGTACGAGGGAAAAAAGAATTCATATAAGAATCATTGCGGCACCTTATTTCTCTAATTTTATCTATCCTGACATTCTGGCTCAAATTAATTTATTTCTAATTCAAATAATTATATAGCACTTGTTTACTGTCTAACAGAATTGTTAAAAAAAAGAAGAAAATACAACGTTAACAGCTGTAAATAAAAGTGATTATTTTTAACGTTTAATGGATAAATAAATTTCTTAAATAATTAATGATAATTAAACACTGCAGTTTCCAGTATTTTTAGGTAACATTTCTAGAGATATTTTACAACCCCAGAAAATAGAAAGGTTATTGTTCATATTAGTATTACATAGTACTAATCGTGTATGTTGATTTCCACAATTTAAAAAATACGCCATACACCGGCAATCCGAAGGATATGATTGCTTTGGTGGTTCCACTAAGTCCATACCAAATATTAAATACAAATTTGGAAATGGATATTCAAGACATGCATAATAACTAATGTGAAATTCAGTACATTAATGATTTCTGATTCAAGATTACTCCAATTGTGACCATTAAATTATTCCTATGCTTCCACAGTGTTCACGTTACAAAGTGTCAGTTTGTAAGGCTGTTCGTTGATTTGTGATAAATTAATGTCCTGGTGGTACTACTCAACACGACGTGTATTTCAGTCTTAATTAAATGTTCGTAAGATTACAGGTTTGATACCGTCAGTTCGCCAGTGGGGATTCCACAACTAATACTAATAATTCATAGTCACTCACAAAATCAATCACGTAAACAGTTAGCAGTAGCAGTTAGCGGGAATTGCCAACACATAAATCACATAAAAGTTTACATTCAGAACACACATTTATTGTCTGAAAACGCAGAAGAAATACGTCGCCGAAGTAACCACCAGTTACAAAGACTCGTGCTATCGGAACTTCTTTACCAAAGCGTGCAAGATTCGAACCGAGTAGGTACAAGTAGCATGTGGTGCCACTATCACAATAGTTTATCCGGAACTCTGTTCTTGTCCTCATACATCGACACTCCAAATGCTTCTTCAAATCACCGTACAAGTTAATGGAATAGTTATAAGCACTTTTTATAATATTCGTTCACAGCATCGTTCTCAACAGTCGTCCACTTTCAACATTCGCTTTCCGCGTTCCCGCCGCAAACTATACTTCTGCCATCTTGCTCTTACTGTCCAAAGATAATCTCTCGCAGACACTACTCTCGAATCGCGTCGGTTCGATTGCATCGTTACACCCCCCTCGTTGGCTTTAAGGCGTAAGATACGGTTGACAAACGCGTATCCTTTCGCCAGACCCAACCTTACTGACATTTGAGAATTTTCTCAAACCCTAAACAAATCTGGTGGTACTCGGCTAATTCATTTACAAAATGGGTACATCATTAGAACAAAACATCGGACCAAATACAACATCGAAGAAAACATCAAATACAAAAGTTAAATCTCACCAAAACACACCAGTCTCCTTGAGTATACACAATATGAATATATGACAATAAACACAAATGAAAACAAACTTGAAAATTATTAGGAAGTCATTCAGTTTCCTCCGTAAACACCGTGCAGTCCCTTTCTTCCTCACAAACCACAGGATACATTGATTACAATTCCCTGCCTCGGGGTCACACTCCTATGATTCACAAACTAACAGTACTGAAATCATTCTTCCACTCGAAGCCGGTCAAATCAGTAGGAAAATTCCTCTCCATGCTTACATTACCCTTTTGTGAACCCTTCTTTATTTTGAGAAAGAAGTAAGTTAAATGAAACCAACTAAGTCATGCCATATAGACAACACTAATCCGAAAATGTGCAAATGCGGGAAGCATGGTGGCACCAGAGGCGAGCCCTTTTACTCTATTGTTTGGCTCCCCCCCCCACCTTGTGTTTCCGCACACTGATAGGGTTTGAGTGACACGACATTGAAAGTGCCCCTCAACCTCCCGTCACTAGGATATTCCAAAACAAAGCATTTACTACCGATACTACCCCACACAAAATCCCTACACCTATCTGATCTAGTGACACTTATTCTAGACATCCCTTCATAATGTAACTCAAAACATTTATTACTTAACCTACACCAAGTATCGTCGTGATCTATCTCAACCAAAGGAAAACACCTAGCAAGAAATACTAAACTAAGCAAGCTTATAAGATACAAGACTTTTAAGAAAGAAACCAAGGTTTGTACTAAACACTTATATTGAAAGTGTGCTTCAAACTTAAAACCTATGAAAATCAATTTGTTCCAACATAAACTATTTACAAGGAAAAAACTAAAATGTAGTGCATAATAATATAAATCCTTAATGCTAAAATAAGAATGTTTGTACTTGAATTTCAGGACGTTGAGACCCTCGTGAAACAAGTCCAATTTACTTGTGGACCAGAATGGGATTATTTCTTTTTTCTTAACATACACTCCCGGTTCCTCCCTCCTAACCTTCCTTTTCTTCCTACGTTTCCTTTTTTTCATTGTGGCATTACACTTTCCAAACCTAACTACCACCCTATGTGAGTGAAACTCCCTCTTCTTTAACTTTATCCCTTCTTCCAGCCAAACCTCCCTAGTATCATCATGGAAAATAGCATTAAGACTAGCCTCAGAATTCGAATCTATCCCCCCATGATCCTCTACTGCCATTTGACGCCCAAAGCTGACCATCTCTGCTTCCGTTGTCTCTCCCTCTCCAACATCGTCTCCTCCCCCCACAAACATCGAAACTTCTCCAACAGCTACCTCCCCACTGCTCCCTTTGGTACACTCCACCTCAAATGTCACGATGATATCATCTGGCAAGTCCGAACCTACCTCCTTTAAATAACTATCTACTTTCTTGTAGGCCGCGTCTTCAAGCTTCTTCCAATCAACCCCCTTCTCACCGTCATCACCAGTTATCTCGGAAATTGGCCTCTGCAAGCCCTCTGCCCCTGCTGAGACCGAAACAGTGGCAGACATTAGTTTAACGGCCTTTCTTCCCCAGGAGTTTGGGAAGGTGTTCCTTGCTGGCTAGCCTGATTGTTCGACTGTTGTCTACCATTGAAATTTCCCCCAAACTTGGGCCTCTGTCCCCAATTTTCCCTCCAATTTTCATTCTGGCGACCCGTTCCCCAGTGAAACTGTGATTGTCCCCGTTGGTCCCGATTATGACCCCCTCGGGTACCCTTCTCATGAATATCGATTCTCGTCAACATATCGATTGCCTCGGCAACTGAGCAAATCTTGTGACTAGCGAAAATTAGCTGTGTCTGTTGTGGCAGTGTGTATGTACCAACTCCCCCTCGCTATAAGCCCCCTCCAGATACTTGCAAGAATCCACACATTGCATGAAAAAATCCTTTTGTGTCCCCCTATCGGCCCTATAAGGCTCCCCCGACATCAATTCGCGGCGTACTGCCACCTGTCTATCCACCGACCAATAATTCTGAAGAAATGACTTTTTGAACTGTTCAAACGTACTGCAATTTTCTGCAAACCAATTAGCCCATAGTCTAGCTCCCCCAGTCAAATGTTTACGGACCATTTCTATTTTCTGCCTCTCACTCGCCAAGCAGAATGGACCAAAACTCTCAAAATTTGATATTAATTCCACCGGGTGAATACTACCATAGTCATCAAACTTCCCCCAGTCGACTTTCTCTTCACCCCCCAACCACGGGCGAGGCTGAACTAAGCCAACTTCTCACTTTAGTCATCTCCCCCCTCACCACTTCGGGAACCTTCACCTTCGTTACCTCCTCTATCAACGCAGAACATTTCTCGACATCTTGGGAAACCAACTTGACATCAGAAGCCAATTCACTTACCTTCTCTTCTCCTACCTGCATCTTCTTATTCAGTAGGCCAAAGTGAGTTTGAACCTCATCCAGCCTCTGCGCGTTGCCCGTCCCAATCTGCTCAACCATATCCACCCTTTTGTCGAGCACCCCGACATCACGACGCAGACACACCGTCTCCTTCCCTAGACTCTGTTCTAACTTTTCCAACCCATCAGTTAGAATCGAAGCCCGTCTCTCACATTCCGACTTGTTCTCCTCCAACCCAACCTTAAGCTCTTCAAACTTTAGCTGCAATTGGTTATGAAAATCAGACCGCAGGTCATGAATATTTGATTGCAAAGAATTAATATTTGCATCCATCTTGGCTCCCAAATCGGACCGCAAACTATGCAGCTCCCCTTGAAAATCAGACCGCAGGTCATGAATATTTGATTGCAAAGAATTATTATTTGATTCCATCTTTGAATGCAGAGAATTATTATTTGATTCAATCTTTGAATGCAAAGAATTATTACTTGATTCCAACTTGGCGATCGCGGACTTAAAGTATTCAAACATAGTGGCCAGTGAGACCTCTGGTTCCACAGAAGCGGATGTCAACTGATCGGTGTGCCCATCACCAGTATCATCCAAAGGCTCGCGGTCTGGCATCACCAGCCCCCCATCATTGACATCACTCTCAGACGCCATGGCACAACTCAACATTAACTACAATTTACCAAGTTATTCTTGAAAGAACCTCGGACCAAAAAATACTTCAGTCACTAATACTCCCCTCTTAGCTTTAGCATCAAAGTTCCAAAAATTTACTTTGCTCAAAAAAATTAAAAAACACTCGGAACTAGTTGACACTTTATAACCAAAGCATTACCAAAATAATTAGTTGATTCCCGTCCCGTTAAAATTAAATTTTCCACTCATGTGGTTCCTTAAAATTTAATATAAGTCGAAAGAAACAAAAAAATTTACTCCCGTGAGTCCACAGAAAAAAAATTAAAAAATCCCGTTAACACGAAAACTAACTACTGGCTCAAACTGACAAGTTTCTATTTTGAACAAATTGCTTTGAGATTTTCCCACTAATTTAACTATTTAAAAATTGAATAAAGGTCGAACGAAATTTATTTTGACCGGTTCACATGAAATTAGCAAATTCTGTTTGAAAACGAAAAACTACTCCTGTCAGTTTGTGAATCTTACATAAAAATTGAAATTCGCACTTCCCTTTCGTCGAATTACAGCTGCCGTCTGCTATCCTGCCGACCGCGATGCCCGCGCCGTGTTGTCCACGACGTTCTCCTACCGCCGTGCTAAGACCGCGCCGCCGTGTTGTCGAGTTGTAGTTGCTCGCTCAGCGTCTGTCGAAGTACTGCGCCGTTCGGCTGTTGTCGTGTATGCTCGGTTCCGTCGTTACTACAATGTCGTGCTCACATCTCGTTGAAATCAGTCCATTATCGCCGATTGTTGTTATTCAAACTACTCACGTTTTCCTACTCGGTTTTTTTTTACAGCATAAAATCCACTTCGGTGCTGACTAATGTCATTTACTACCTCCGTTTTCACTTATACTGTCCTGTCACGGTCGCCATGTAAGGCTGTTCGTTGATTTGTGATAAATTAATGTCCTGGTGGTACTACTCAACACGACGTGTATTTCAGTCTTAATTAAATGTTCGTAAGATTACAGGTTTGATACCGTCAGGTCGCCAGTGGGGATTCCACAACTAATACTAATAATTCATAGTCACTCACAAAATCAATCACGTAAACAGTTAGCAGTAGCAGTTAGCGGGAATTGCCAACACATAAATCACATAAAAGTTTACATTCAGAACACACATTTATTGTCTGAAAACGACAGAAGAAATACGTCGCCGAAGTAACCACCAGTTACAAAGACTCGTGCTATCGGAACTTCTTTACCAAAGCGTGCAAGATTCGAACCGAGTAGGTACAAGTAGCATGTGGTGCCACTATCACAATAGTTTATCCGGAACTCTGTTCTTGTCCTCATACATCGACACTCCAAATGCTTCTTCAAATCACCGTACAAGTTAATGGAATAGTTATAAGCACTTTTTATAATATTCGTCCTCACAGCATCGTTCTCAACAGTCGTCCACTTTCAACATTCGCTTTCCGCGTTCCCGCCGCAAACTATACTTCTCAGCCATCTTGCTCTTACTGTCCAAAGATAATCTCTCGCAGACACTACTCTCGAATCGCGTCGGTTCGATTGCATCGTTACAAGTTGACTTAGAAGAGATATCAGGCAGTTTTGAATACTCAAAAACTAGTTCGTTTTGTGTAGCAAATTTTGGAACATCAGTCTGAAATGCACAAGACAGATGTGTTCTCATTCGCAGTTAATTTTGCACCAATGTTGCAGCACTGCAGATAATAAGGACATACATGCCGGTTAATGGTGCTTCCAACAAAGTAATTATGACTTCATTGTCTACTCTTTAAGAATTAAACATTGTTACACTTCACAATTGTTCCCAGATGAAACAAGTGTTTCATTAAACCTGGAAAGCATTTGTATTGAGCAGTCTTTAATAACAAGTTCTACATCAGTACTACTAACAATTTTCTAATATAACTACTTTTTAACATATAAATTTCTTACAAAAATTAATGGAAGTTGCACATTAATAGCCTTTAGTCCCCTCAATTCACATTTCTAGAAAAATTTGATGACACTAGAAATTACAAGTATTTTTGGGCATATTGGCATTGTATATTACTGTACATGTGTGATCACTTCTCTAATTAATATAAATTTTGGTACGCACCAACAATTTGAGGGATTTGAATGTCTTAGTGGTACAAATACATCTACACCACATTTTAAAAACACTTTTAAAAACCTAGATTAGATTCAGCTAAGTCAAAAATAAGAATCAATGAGTAATTGGTGCTGTACTGTTTCCTTATTAAAGAATTCTCCAACCGTGACAAAATCATTAACCGTATACCTCCAAAGTGTTCACATTGTACTCACTTGACAGTTCTGAATACCAAAAAAAATTGTCATAAAGGTCACAAATATTTATATATCAATCTGGGACACATGTGGATGATGTTGAGGACATATTGGCTACCTATGTATTAAATATCAATTTCCAGTCTTTAAGAATGTTGCAAACTAACAAATATTTATATATACTGCTTGAAACAATTCATAACAAGCACACATTAATAAACATTTCTACACAGTCAATACTAGCTTGTTTTATAATGCAACTAAGTAATAAACATTGTTTTACAGACTGTTAAAAGTAGTAACCTTTAAATACTTTAGGTATTATTTCTAAAAATCAATTCCGAGTTATCTCATCATACTGCTGTTGCATAGTACGAAACGTGTGTAATCACTTCCTAAAAAAAATCACCATGCATTGGCAATGAGACGGAGATGAACATTTTAGTCGCACTGATTCGTCTGTACCAAAATTTAGATACACCTTTGCAAACAGATATTAACTTCAATTAAGAATTTAATAATAATGAATGATAGTTTCAGAGGAGGCATGACATTAATGTAAATGACTTTACAATAGTGAAATTTCTTACTAACAAGGGAGAATGTGCGATTTATCGGACAAGTTCAAGATGGGTCTCCAACAGTTGATACAGTAAAATGCTTACGAAAATGGGTAGGAAAGAATGATACCTTTCATTAGTGTAGATCCAACACATTTTGAATAGTGGCAGTGGCTTTATGTTTATTATTGTTCTGTATCATGTAATTGTGCTATATGTTTGTTTTTCACTTCACTATGCATCATTTACTTGTTTCCAAACCTAATTTTGATTAATATTTACCTTCGATTGTTTTACCTAGTTTTCGAATAGATTAATTAGTGAGTAAAGTTTATTATTCTAAACTGTACCATATATTCTCTCTGATTTCCCTTTTTCCTTTTTTTTTAACTTTAGGTGATCCTAGACATCCTACAGGCTATTGATGGGGTTCAACAGCTAAAAAAAATGAGCTGACTCCTTTCTCCCGACTCTCGGGCCAATTGGATCACTGATAAAAAAAATAATAATAATTTATCTGGAAGATGCAGTATACACGTTCAAGTGCTCATTAGTATTTTCATTCCAGACCCAGATTGAGGATTTTGTTTCTTGGCTCTAGTACCATTAGAACAAAAGAAAAATAATTTTAAGTTTGAAAATTGATCCTATTCTCCCCTTCATCAGGAATTAATTTATTTATAATGCAAATAATTATATAACACTGGTTTACTGTCTAACAGAATTGTTAAAAAAAAGAAGTAAATACAAAATTAACAGCCGTAAATCAAAGTGATTATTTATTACGTTTAAAGGATAAATAAACTTCTTAAATAATTAACGATAATTAAATACTGCAAGTTTCCAGTATTTTTAGGTAACATTTCTAGAGATATATTACAACCCCAGAAAATAGAAAGATTATTGTTCATATTAGTATTATATAGTACTAATCATGTTTGTTGTTTTCCACAATTTAAAAAATACGCCATACACCGGCAATCCGAAGGATATGATTGCTTTGGTGGTGCCACTAATTCCATACCAAATATTAAATACAAATTTGGAAATGGATATTCAAGACATGCATTATAACTAATGTGAAATTCAGTACATTGATGATTTCTGAATCAAGATTACTCCAATTGTGACCATTAAATTATTCCTCTGCTTCCACAGTGTTCACGTTACAAAGTGTCAATTGACTTAGAAGAGATATCAAACAGTTTTGAATACTCCAAAACTAGTTATGGTTTTTTTTTATAGTTAATAATACCTACTGTCACGATTATATATTTGAGTTTCAGAAATAAGACCTTACATTTTTTTTTTAAAGGATTTACAATGCTACGATATTATGAGCCTGATCCCAGAAGACAGCATTGTGTGAAAAGAAGTGTGATAGAGTTTGAAGATGCTCCCTTGGACATCCAAAGGGGAATGAGCATATGGAAAGCCACAGCTAAACATTTAATTACTAATACAGTGCTACATAGACACTTAAAAAAACCAAACATGAAAAAGCAGGGAAGAACAACTAACCTTGGCTGAAGAGAGAGGAAGAAAATCTAATAGTTGACAGAATCTCCAAGTGCACTGACTTTACAGCTCAAGCACCATTAGGAAAGATTAACCCTCAGTCTTTGCCAAAATATTAAACGAGCTATGGCAGTAGTTTCCTAAAGAAACTATAACAGAATATTTTGGAAAGTTGGAAAAAGAAATCAACAATATCCCTCCCATACAGGTTATCGAATTTGATTAAAAAAATTTGACCGATGACCCTGGTCGATCTAAAGTTATAAAAAAAAATTGGGACAATTACGAGATATTCTCATCATACTGCTGTTGCATTGTACCAAGCGTGTGAAATCACTTCCCTAATTTAAAAATCTCTATGCACTTGCAATGTGACGGAGATGAACAATTTAGTGGTACTGATACATATGTACCAAAATTTAAATACGCCATTGCAAACAGATATTAAATTCAATTAAGAATTCAATAATAGTGAATGCTAGGGCAGTGGTTTCCTACCAAACTATAAAAGTCTATTTTGGAAAGCTGGAAAAAGAAATCGACAATATCCCTCCCACGCACATTATCGATATTGATTCAACAAATTTGTCCGACGACCCTGGCCGATATAAAGTTATAAAAAGATTTGGGACAAAATGTCCACAAAGAGTAATAAACTCATCAAAATCCACTACATCCATTTAGTCTGCAGCCTCGGCTGATGGAACACTTCTTCCACCCTGTATCATAATAGAGCAAAGCATTTATATTTATCCTGGATGGAAAATGCTCCCAAAGGGACATTTTATAATAGGAGCACATCAATCTGGTATGACAGTGAGTGTTTAGATGACTGGCTTCAAACTATTACTGTCATATATTTACGGAAAATGGACGGTCCAAAGACAAGCATTAGGAATAATGTTTCATCTCATCTGTCTATTAGCTCTATTAAATTGTGTCAAGATAAAAACATAAAAATGGTTTTCATCCCAAGTAACAACACACATCTAACACAGCCTTAAAAATTGGTTCCTTCAGACCTCTGAATTCTGCTTGGAGAAGTATTTTGAAGGAGTGGAAATTGGGCCAAGGAAGGATAGGCAGTACTACCATTACAAAAGACAGATTTTCTAGACCTTTTTGTAAACTCATGAAGGAAATAGAACAAAGATCCAGTGAGAACAAAAAATAAGGTTTCATGCATGTGGAAATTATCCATTTAAAACAAATAAAGTTCTAAAGAAATTGTCTGATAGCAATGCTGAATGGGATCAAAATTCAGACAACATGGTTTGAAACAGCACCATTGACCACAGCCTGATAGTACTTCTTCAGAAATTGAGGAGCACTGCTGCAGATGCTCAACCATGACAAACAAGAAGGAAGATATGACTGGAGCCAGGGAAAGGTGTTTCGTTAGAAGAGAATTTGGAAGAGTCTGAAAATGAACTGCCTGACAACTCCAATGAAAACATGAATGAAGTGCCTGTCCTTCACAATGTGGAAGCACTGGTAGCACCAGCTGTGACAAGACATACTGATATAACCAAGTATAATTGTACTATATGTTTGTTTTTCACTTCACTATGCATCATTTACTTGTTTCCAAACCTAATTTTGATTAATATTTACCTTCGATTGTTTTACTTAGTTTTCTAATAGATTAATTAGTGAGTAAAGTTTATTATTCTGAACTGTACCTTATATTCTCTCTGATTTCCCTTTTTCTATTTCTTTGTAACTTTAGGTGATCCTAGACGTCCCACACGTTATTGAAGGTGTTCAACAGCTAAAAAAAATGAGCTGATTCCTTTCACCCCAACTCTCGGGCCAATTGGAACACTGATAAATAATAATAATAATAATTTATCAGGAAGCTGCAGTGCTCATTATCATTTTCATTCAAGACCCAGATTGAGAATTTTGTTTCTTGGCTCTAGTACCATTAGAACAAAAGAAACATAATTTTAAGATTGAAAATTGATCCTATTCTCCCCTTTATCAGGAATTAATTTATTTCTAATGCAAATAATTATATAACACTGGTTTACTGTCTAACAGAGTTGTTAAAAAAAAGTAAATACAACATTAATAGCCGTAAATCAAAGTGATTATTTTTTACGTTTAAATGATAAATAAATTTCTTTAATAATTAACTATAATTAAACACTGCCAGTTTCCAGTACTTTTAGGTAACATTTCTAGAGATATTTTACAACCCCAGAAAATAGAAAGGTTATTGTTCATATTAGTATTATATAGTACTAATCATGTATGTTGATTTCCAGAATTTAAAAAAATACGCCATACACCGGAAATTTGAAGGATATGATTGATTTGTTGGTGCCACTAAGTCCATACCAAATATTAAATACAAATTTGTAAACGGATATTTATTCAACTGAATTAAGACATGCATAATAACTAATGTGAAATTCAGTACATTACTCCAATTGTGACCATTTAATTATTCCTATGCTTCCACAGTGTTCACGTTACAAAGTGTGAATTGACTTAGTAGAGATATCAGGCAGTTTTGAATACTCAAAAACTAGTTCGTTTTGTGTAGCAAATTTTGGAACGTCAGTCTGGAATGCACAAGATGAATGTGTTCTCATTCGCAGTTAATTTTGCACCAATGTTGCAGCACTGCAGATAATAAGGACATACATGCCGGTTAATGGTGCTTCCAACAAAGTTATTATGACTTCATTGTCTACTCTTTAAGAATTAAACATTGTTACACATTCACAATTGTTCCCAGATGAAACAAGTGTTTCATTAAACCTGGAAAGCATTTGTATTGAGCACTCTTCAATAACAAGTTCTACATCAGTAATACTAATTTTTTCTGATATAACTACTTTTCAAAATATAAATTTCTAACAAAAATTAATGGAAATTGCAAATTAATAGCCTTTAGTCCCCTCAGTTCACATTTCTAGAGAAATTTGATGACACTAGAAATTACAAGTATTTTTGGGAATATTGGGATTGCATATTACTATACATGTGTGATCACTTCTCTAATTAATATAAATTTTGGTATGCACCAACAATTTGATAGATTTGAATGTCTTAGTGGTACAAATACATCTACACCAATTTTTAAAAATACTTTTACAAACCTAGATTATATTGAGCTAAGTCAAGCATTAGAATCAATGAGTTATTCGGTGCTGTACTGTTTCCTTATTAAAGAATTCTCCAACTGTGACAAAATCATTAATCGTATACATCCACAGTGTTCACATTGTACTCACTTGACTTTGAAGATAGATCAAACAGTTCTGAATACCAAAAAAAAAAAAAAAAAAAAAAAAAAATTGTCATAAACGTCACAAATATTTATATATCAATCTGGGACACATGTGAATGATTTTGAGAACATATTGGCTACCTATGTATGAAATATCAATTTCCAGACTTTAAGAATGTTGCAAGTTAATAAATGTTTATAAATACTGCTTGAAACAATTCATATCAAGCACACATTAATAAAAATTTCTACACAGTCAATACTAGCTTGTTTAATAATGCAACTAAGTCCTAAACATTGTTTTGCAGACAGTTAAAAGTAGTAACCTTTAAATACTTTAGGTATTATTTCTAAAAATCAATTCCGAGTTATCTCATCATACTGCCGTTGCATAGTACCAAACGTGTGTAATCACTTCCTAAATTTAAAAATCACTATGCATTGGCAATGTGACGAAGATGTACATTTTAGTGTCTGTGCAAAAATTAGATACACCTTTGCAAACAGATATTAACTTCAATTAATAATTTAATAATAATGAATGATAGTTTCAGAGGAGGATTGATATCTTTCATCAAGAACATTAAAAACTTGATTATTCCTAAGCTTCTTCACTGTTCACATTGTGCGCTGTCACTCGACAAATGAGAGAGACAGAATTGGAAATTTGAAAACTCATTTCATTAGGTAATAGCAAATTTTGGATTAACAGTCTGGGATGCAAGTGATTGATGTGTTTCCTTTTTACAGTTAATTTTTACCATGTAACAGTATTACAGAAACCAATAATATACAACTTGGTTAATGGTGCTTCCAACCCAGTTATGCAGACTAAATTGTCTACCTGTTTTGGAATTATCAATTTTTACCATGTGGAACTTGTTTAAATATAAAAAACGGTTTTCATTCCTCTTGGCAACCTTTTATTATGAACACTCTTTAATAACTGAGTCTACATTAGAACTGTTAACTAATTTTTAATGCAACAAAGTTTCTAACGTTGGTTTAATGACTAACAGAAATGTTGAAATGAAAAGAAAATACAACATTAAAAGCCATAAATCAATGTTATTACTTTTACTTTTAAATGATAAATAAATTTCTTAAATAATTAATATAAATTAAACCCTGCCAGCACCGTTAAGTAAAATTTCTAGATATATTTTAGAACCCCAGAAAATACAAAGGTTATTGTTCATATCAATATTGTATAGTACTAATCATGTATGTTGATTTCCCCAATTTTTTAAATACGTAATACACTGGCAGTTTGAATTATATGATTACTTTGGTGGTGCCACTAAGTCAATACCAAATATTAAATACATATTTGCAAACCGATATTCAATTCAATTAAGACTTGCATGTTATAAAGTGTAGTTCAACTTAAAAGAGATATCTGGCAGTTTTGAATACTCAAAAACTAGTTTGTTTTGTGTAGCAAATTTTGGAACATTAGTCTATAATGCACAAGTTGGAAGAGTTCTCATTCGCAGTAAATTTTGCAGCAATCTAACAGTACTGCAGATAACAATATCATGCATGCTGGTTAATGGTGACTCCAACAAAGTTATTTTTACCTCATTGTCCACCCATTTAAGAATTAGACCATGTTACACATTCACAATTGTTCACAGATGAAGAAACTTTTTCATTCTACTCGGAAACTGTTTATACTGAAAACTCTTTTTATAACAGATCCTCATCAGTAATACCAATACTTTTTTAATGTAACTACTTTTTAACATATAAATTTCTTAGAAAATTAATGGAAATTGCTCATTAATAGCCATTAGTCCCTTCAATTCATACTTCTTGAAATATTTGATGACACCAGAAATTACAAGTATTTTTTGTTATATTGGAATTGTATTGTACCAAACTTGTTTGATCACTTCCATAATTAATATTAATTTATAACATACTGACAATTTGAATGTTTTAGTGGTACCAATACATCTCTACCAAATTTTTGAATACTCTTTTGCAAACCGAGGTTAAATTCTGTTATGGCATGCATAATAATCAACGTGTAATTCACTACTGCACTGTTTCCTTATTAAAAAATTATCCAATTGTGACAAAATCATTAATTGTATGCTTCCATGAAGTTCACAAAGTAGTTACTTGACTTAGAAGAGAGATCGAGCAGTTTTGATTACCAAAAAACTAATGTCATAATAATTGCAATTTACTCAAACAGTTGGTGCTTAATTATGCCCATGATTCCACAGTGATCATGTTATAAAGTGTCACTTGACTTAGAAGAGAGACAACACAGTTTTGAATACTCAAAAACTAGTTTGTTTGGTGTATCATATTTTGGAATATTAGTCTGCAATGCATAAGATGGTTGTGATATCATTCGCAGTTAATTTTGCACCAATAGAACTGTACTGCAGATAATAATATCATTCATACTGGTTAATGGTGCCTCCAACAAACTAATTTAGAATTCATTGTCCACTCATTAAAGAAATAAACATTGTTACACATTCACAATTGTTCCCAAATGGAGAAAGATTTTTATTTCCTCAGAAACCATTTATTCTGAGTATTCTTTAATAACAGATTCTAGATCAGTAATACTAATATCTTTCTAATGCAACTACTTTTTAACATCATTTTGCTTACAAATAAATTTCTTAGGAAATTAAGAGCAGTTCCACATTAGTAGCCTTTAGTCGCTTCAATTCATACTTCAAGAAATATTTGTGGACCCTAGAAATTACAAGTATTTTTGGTCATTTTGTATTGTATAGTACTATACATGTGTGATCACATCCTAAAGTTCATTACACTCTGACAATTTGAAGGATTTGAATGTTTTAGTGGTAAAAATACATCTGAACCAAATTTAAAACACATCTTTACAAACTGAGATAAAATTCATATCTGGCATGTGTAATAATCAACATGTAATTCAGTACTGCACTGTTTCCTTATTAAAGAATTGTCTAATCATGACAAAATCATTAATGGTTTGCTTCAACAATGTTCACATTATTATCACTTGACTTTGAAGAAATATCGAGTAGTTTTGAATATGATAAAACTAATGTTATATTGGTTTGAAAAATATGTTATACAATCTGCGATTCATATGTTTGATGTTGAGAAAATAATTGATTAACCATTCATGAAATACCAACATGTTTCTTTAACAATGTGGCAAGTTGAGTAAAGTTTATATATACTCCTTGAAACATTCATACCTATCACACATTTATAACTATTTCATTATAACTAATTGAAGTTTCATTTTATAATGCAGCTAATGATTTTACTTACAGATAAAATGTCTTTGAAAGATTAAGGGAACACCAGATAAAAGGGATTTAAATTTTTTAGGTCACATCTCTAAAGGTACCCAACCACCGAAAGAATAGTACTAAACATGTGTAATCAATCACATCTCTAATTTAAAAATATATTATGCACTGGCAAGTTGACTGTTTTGAATATTTTAATAGAAACATTTCATATCTACCACACTTTAATACCTATTTCTACAGAGTTAAGAGATAGTTTCTTTTTATAACTCAACTAATTTTTTTAAATTATTTTACTTACAGTTAAATTTAACAGGCTTTAACTCCTATAGGTTACATTTCTTAAGATACTTGATGAGCCAGACAATAAGGAATAATCCTCATCATTTTGGTTTTGCATAGTACCAAACAAGTATAGTCATTTCCCTAGTTTAAAAATACACTATGCACTGGCAATGTGATGAAGATGAATATTTTAGTGGTACTGATATATCTATACTAACATTTAGATGCACCTTTGTAAAGCGATATTAAATTCAATCAAGCCATCAATAATAACGAATGAAAATTTCAGTTGAGTATTGATACCTTTTTCCAAGAACACTAAAATCATGAGTATTTAAATATCCCTATGCTTCCACACTGTTCACATTATACAGTGTCACATGACTTAGGAGAGATACTGATTTGGATACTCAAAAACTAATTTGATTTGATTGAAAATTTTGGATTAATTGTCTGGAATGCAAGTGATTGATGTGTTCCCATTTGCAGTTAATTTTTCCCATCTAACAGTACTACAGATACCAATAACATGCAAGCCACCTAATGGTGCTTCCAACACAGTTATGTAGATTTAATTGCCTACCCCTTTTGGAATTAACAATTTTCAGGATTTCACAGTTGTTCCAATATGAATATAGTTTTTCATTCCGCTTGGAAATCATTTATTATGTTCACTCTTTAATAACAGATTGGACAGTAGTAATACTAATTTATTTCTAGTACAACCTTTTTTCTAACAATGGTTTATGGACTTATAGAATTGTTCCAAAAGCAAGTAATACAACATTAACAGCTGTCAATTCCAAGTGATTAAATTTTACATTTAAATGATAAATACATTCCTTAAATGATTAATGAAAATTAAACATTACTATCCTTCTATTCCTTTAGGTCACATTTCTAGACAAATTTTACAACCCCAAACATACAAAGGTTATTGTTCTTTTTGGTATTGTATAGTACTAATCATATGTGTTCATTTCAACAATTTATAAAATATGTCATATACTGGCTATTTGAAGAATATGAATGCTTTGGTGGTGCCATTATGGAAATACCAAATATTAAATACACATTTGAAAACCAATATTCAGTTCAATTAAGACATGCATAATAACCAATGAGAATTGAGTACCGGTACAGTAATGATTCCTTATTCAAGATTACTCCAATCCTCACTGCTTCAACATTCATATGCTTTTTGGTCATATTGGTATTATATAGTGCTAAAGATGTGTCATCATGCCCTTTATTTACAAAATTCGTTATGCACTGTCAATGTGAAGGATTTGAATTGTTTAGTGGTACAAATACATCCGTACTAAGTTTTGAATACACTTATGCTAACCAGGATTAAATACAGTTATGGCATGTATAATAATCAACAAGTAAATCAGTACTGTACTGTTTCCTTATTAAAGAATTCTCCAATCTTGAAAGCAATATTAATTGTAAGCTTTCACAATGTTCACATTGTAGTCACTTGACTCAGAAGAGAGATTAAAAAGTACTGAATACCAAAAAACTAAAGTCATATGTATACAAAATGTTTTCTATCAATCTGGGACACATATGATTGACGTTGAGGATATAATTGTCTTAATGTTTATGAAATATCAATTTTTACTATTTAACAATTCTTCACGTTAAGTTAGGTTTATATATACTCCTTGAAACAACAGTTTAATAACTATTTCTACATAGTGAATTTGAACTTCTTTTTATAATAGAAGTAATTTTTAAAGTTTACTTTACTGAAAGTTCAAATTAACAGGCTTTAATTCCGTTAGGTTACATTCCTAGAATTTTTTTGTCATATTGGTATTGTATGGAACAAAACATGTGTGATCACTTCCCTAACTAACAAAATTCGTGACATTTTGAAAATTTGAAAGATTTGAAATATGTCTTTGCAAAGTGAAATTAAATTCAATTTAAGTATGCATAGTAATCAGTGAGTAATTTAGTTCTGTACTGTTACCTTATTAAAGAATTTTCCAGTGCTGACAAGATCATTAATCGTATGCTTCAGCAATGTTCACATTGTAGTCACTTGACTTAGAAGAGAGATTGAGCAGTTATGAATATTATTAAAAAACTAATTTAATTTTTGTTGTAAAATTTTTAATATCAATCTGGGTCACATATGATTGATGTTGAGGACATAATTGATTAAAGGTTTATGAAATATCAAATTTTACTGTTTAACAATATTGAAAGTTAAGTAAACTTCATATATACTCCTTGAAAAAATTCATATCTAGCACACTTTAATAACTATGCCTTCATAGTTAATACTAGCTTGTTTAGTTGAATGACCCTTTTAAAAACCAAATTGTGATTTAGTTAGAATATTATTAATTTTAAGGTATCATGAGTTCTATTTTACATTGCTTTCTCGAAAACTTTGGTGAAGGCTGATAGTAATGAAATAGTATGGTAATTTGTTATGACTGACTTATCTCTCTTTTTATGGAGTGGCTTAACTACAGCATACTTAGGCCTCTCTGGAAAAGGACCCTCAAGTAAAGATATATTAAACAGATACCATAGTACCGACTTTAAAAAAAAAAAAATAAAAAAAAAATAAAATAAAAAAAAAAAAAAAAAAAAAAAAAAAAAAAAAAAAAAAATGGAAAGTTCTCCATTCGTCTGTAATTTTTTTATTTTTATTATTTTTATGTTCAGCAATATCTTCACCAATTTTGAACTGTTTAAAATGAAATTTTTTTAGTGGATAGGGTATACCTCCAAATTGTTCCCATATGAATTTCATTGAGAAATAACCGCTTCATACTCTTTCCACCTCTTAATGTATATACAAACCAACATTTTATATCCGATTTCGATGGAACTTTGGACATGTATAGTTACAATAAAGGGAAAAATACTGTCAAATTTTGGGTTAAAAAAACTTAAACACTCTCCCCCTATCAAACCCCTTAATTTTTGCCAATTTTCTTCATACAAAGTGGCAGTCGCAACCGTTTGTCTGATTACCATGAAAGTTAGCGCTTATATGTATTTTTTCACGAAGAAGGTTTCTGACCGAAAATTCCAAAAACTACCCACTCTCCCCATTTGGCCACATATTTTTTTTTATAGAAACCAAGAGTTTTTATCCAGTTTAAATAAATCTTAACACACTTTTAGTATAAAACAAAGAGAAAAATAATGTCAACTTTTGATTTGCAAAAACTGATACCCTCTCCCCGTTTCTACCCACTTGATTTTTTTCAATTTTTTTTTTTTTTTTAATAGCTACAGTTGACACCATTTGACTGATCTTTATGAAAGTTGGCACATATATGCATTTTTTATGGATAAGATTTCTGATCAAAAAACAAAAAAAACCTAGCTCCCCTTTTACTTCCCTTAATTTTTATACAAACCCTCATTTTAGTCCGATTCAATGGAACTTCATAATAGAAAAATACTGTCCATATAACTTTCAAAAAAATGCAAACCCTATCCCCCTTTCAACCCCTTTCAATGTTCTATATAAAGCTACAGTTTCTATCTGATTCTGAAAGAACTAAGCACCTGTATACTTCAAAACAAACAGAACAAACAGAAAAATACTGTCTATATTTGGTTTAAAGAGGTCAAACCCCTCTCCCCCTTTCCATCCAATTAATCTACACTAAGCTACAGTTTCTATCCGATTCTGAAGGAAATTAGCACACATATACTTTAAAATATACACAACAATTGTGTTTCAATTTGGTTTTAAAAGCTTAATCCTTCTTCCCTTCTACCCCCATACCTCCTAATTTCCAATGTTCTTTATAGATACCCACAATTTTTATCACATTTCCATAGAACACTGCCATTTTTACTTAAAAACAAAGAGAAACATAGTGTCGACATTCTGTTTACAAAACCCAACCACTCACTCCCTTACCCCATTTAATTTTTGCAAATATTCTTTATACAAAGCTACAGTTTTTATCTGGTTTTGAAGGAACTTTGCAGATGTATACTTTAAAACAAAGAGAAAAATATGGTCCACACTAGCTTTACTAAAACCAAACCACTCTTCGTCTCAACACCCCTTAATTGTTTTTATACAAACCTACAGTTTTTATCTGATATCAAAACAAATTTACACATATAAACATTAAATCAATCAGAAAAGGCAGTCTAAATTTGGTATACAAATGCCAAATCCCTTTTCCCCATTACCCCCATCCCTTTTAATTTCCAGTTTTCTTTACAAAAATTCACAGTTTTAAATCCTATCAAAATTAATTAAGCTTTTTTTAAGTCATAGCAGAATATTTATAAAAAAAAATTGTTCTAATGTCTCAACATGTACTTCAAATTTTAACTTGGACCCCAAGCATTCACATTGTAAAAGCCAATTAAAAATCCATGTTTTCTGTGTGATGCCACAACTAACAGATATATTCCAGATTTGTGTATATGGTATGTATTAATGCCCAGATGATACATGTTTCTATTATTGAACAGCAGCTTTAACAGATATTATTATTAGATCAAAACACAGTCTGGAACCAAATGTAAACTGACATTCATTAAAACAACATTAAATTCACGCCATTCTGGAAGTTGTAACGGTATATAAGGACTGAATTTTTTAAATTTTTTATCTTGTATTTAAAAAAAAAAATAGCAAGCACTTTAACAACTGAGCCACCAGGAAATTCGCAAAATGAGAAGTGCTGCGGCATACTTAAGAAACAAAACAAACTATAATACCACTAAAAATTTAAAAATAAAATAATTGTTTTAAAAATACAAAGACCGCTTCCAAAAAAAGCACACTAAAAATTTTAAAATAACTTTATACCTTGCCTAGAAGAAAGTAAATCTAAATGGACAATATTTTACATTACTGTTATTGAAATATTTATATTAATTAATTAGTTTTGGAGTTGGCGTGGGCCAAAGCAAGAAAATCAAAAAGATAAAAACAATAATGATTAACAATAATACATAGAAAATCATGTTACTACTTACCTACAATTAATGCTAGAAACACGTTTCAACAAAACTGAAACATACAGATGATATGCTGATATTATACTAACTGTAAAGCATTTACTGCATTATGCAGTCTACCAACTGACACTGTTGCGCCAGAGATATGCCTGGATGACCAACAAGGCCGAGCCACCGATTGAAATACTGTTAATTTGTCTCCCTAAGATTCCCCACAACAACACTATCTGCCCCACAACATACTGTATTACAGGGTGCACCTAAATAAATATTGGTGTTTTAACGCTTTGTAGTATTATTATATAAAATGTAAAATTATAATTATTGCATGAAATGAAAGACCAACTCAAACAGTTCAGCTTATTGGTATCTGTGCACATGTGTGTGCAATGTTTCCTCCGTCATCCATTAGAAAGCACTAGTTAAAAAATGGTGACAAATGAACTGAAAGCTTTTTGTGTTCTGTAGTTTGCAAGTTCAAATGTGATCCTCCAAGCAATAATAACATCCGTAGATGGTATCATAAGTTTGAAAATACCGACTGCCTTTGCAAAGGAAAGAGTACAGGATGACCAAGGGTTAGTGAAGAGTGTGTTGAGCAAGTGAGAAAATCTTTCACGCGTAGCCCGAAGAAATCCATTTGTAAGGCTAGTCGTGAATTAGTTATTACAGTTGTGATGGTTTGGAAAGTTTTACAGTAATTCTTACAATTACATCCATATTATCTGCAGTTGTTACAGGATCTAAAGCCTACAGACCATGGTTTATGTGCCACATTTGCACATAAAATGTTGTTGCACGACGATGAAGATTTTCTGGATCATGTTGTTTTGAGTGATGAATCGACATTTCACCTTAGTGGACATGTGAACACTCATAATGTGTGCATCTTGGGCTCAGAAAATCCTCACGAGAAGGTGAAATTGCACCAAGACTCTCTTAAACTAAATGTTTTTGCGCCATATCTCAGCAGAAAGTTTATGGGCCTTTTTTCTTTGGAGAAACAACTGTAACTAGTACTTCCTACCTTAATGCTCTATAAATATGGCTATTTCCCCAGTTGGTAGAATATGAACCAAATAACTTCATTTGGCAACAAGGTGGTGCACCACCTCACTGGCATAAGGACATATGCGACTGGTTGAACACCACTGTACCCAACCGATGAATTAGCCACAAAGGGCCCAAATACAGAACTTTCTCGCAAGGCCCCCATACTCTTCCGATCTGACACCATGTGATTTATACCTTTGGGGGTTCATAAAGGATTGTGTGTATGTGCCTCCACTACCAGCTGATATACCCAACCTAAGAAACAGGATTGAGGCAGCTGTTGTAACAATTACACCACAAACACAAATCAACGTTTGGGAAGAAATGGGCTATCAACTTGATGTATGCCATGTGACAAGAGGTGCTCACATTGAACACTTGTAAGCATAATTCTTTGAGTTGCTCTTTTATTTCATGCCTTAATTGTAATTTTATGTTCAGTAAATACTACAAAGCGTTAAATCCCTGATATTCATTTAGGTACACCCTTTATATTTGGAATTTTTGTTCGTACTCTCTGTTTCACCTCAAACACCAAATAAAGTTCAGTTATTCGATCATCGCAATGTGACAGCTGACACCAACTCCAAAAATAACTAATTAATATAAAAATTTCAATAACAGTAATGTAAACTATTCTCCATTTAGATTTACTTTCTTCTAAGCAAGGTATAAAATTATTTTAAAATTTTAGTGTGCTTTTTTGAAGGTGGATTTTACGTTTTTTAAACAATTGTTTTTAATTCTGTGGCACACAGTTTAATTAATCTGCTGGAAATCCCATCATAACCACTTGAGTATTTGCTCTTAAAGGACCTGATAATTTATCTTATTTATCTGGAGAAGCTAAATTTACAGATATGGTGCTAAATTTTTCATTGAAGCCTGTTTTGACAAAATCCATACTGTGTGTCACTGAGCTGTTGGCAGTCAATTTTTCAGCAACTGATAAAAAAAATTTTCATTAAATATATCAGCAATTCATAAATTAGATTCCACTGAATTTTCTTTGATAAAAATGTCTTTACTTGTTTCATTATTTTTTCCTATTTCCTTTTTTACAATATCCCAGATTGTCTTAATTTTATTTTCAGAATTAATAATTTTATGCTGTAGTAAATACTTTTAGATTCTTTAATAACCTTTTTGAGTATTTTGCAGTACTGTTTGTAACGTGTTTTAACATTAGCATTCTGGCTGTTCCTAGAGGCCATATACATATTGGTGGGAAAATTGAGAGACATGTTTGAAAGGTTAAGGTTGACCATGACCACAAGCTAGCACTTGATTTCAGGCATAAGTGTGTGGGAAAATTTTCTTTCATAGGAAAGGGAGTTTGGGACTGGAATTAATTGCCAAGAGAAGTTATAAATAACTTACTGGAAATACTAAAAGAATTTAAATTAAAACTTAGTAGAGGGCAAAAGTAGGTTGGAAAGGGGAAAGGGAGGGGGTATAGGCAGATTGCCACCAGAGCGGGCACTCCATGGCGATTTTATAATTTATTATTATTATTTTAACACCCATTTACAAATGCATGATGTTCTAATGCCCACAGTTATCCATGGTTTTTGTTCTTTTTGAGAAGAATGACTCATTTTCAAGGGGAAGCAATTTCAAAGTAATTTAATACTGTGCTACTAAAAATGTTATTTTTTAAATTCATACCTTGTGCACTATAAACATGTTTCCAGTTTGTGATATTGAGACACTTTCTAAAACAAGTAACTGACTCATCATATATTACACGCTTAAGTTTATAAACATTACTCTTAGAGCTAGTTCATATTGAAGTGTTGATAGTTAATAGCTGGGCATCGTGATCCGAATATTCATTGATAAATGGCTTGATTGTATAGCGGAATTTTGAGGAATCTGGGAAAACATTATCAATAAATGAGTGACTATTATTCATTATTCTAGTAGGAAAATTAACTACCTGAGCTAAATTGAATGAACTGACTATTGATTCCAATATGACTTTATGGGGTAAGTTATTTAGAAACTCTATATTAAAATCACCATATATGACTGTTAACTTCTTTTCTGCTTGAAAATGTTAATAAGAGTACAAATTGGTTCAGAAAAATATAAAAGTTTGCCAAGGGTGCTCTGTATACAGTTACTATTATGAAAATTTCATAATTGAAATTTAGCCGTGTAGCACAGGCTTCAAATTGTAGATCAAGGCAATAGTAGCTAATACTTATATCATCAAAACCACAACCATTTCTAATATAAGTGACAACTCCTCCTTTCTTGAGCTTTGTTCTACTGTAATGAGAAGCTAAATTAAAGTCAGTTACTTTTGACATACCTATTCCCGTAGTTATATGGTGTTCAGACAAACATAAAACATCAATTCTATTTATAGCATTTAATTCATTTATGTGAACTAGCAATTCATCCTTCTTGTTTGAAAACCCTCTGATATTCTGATGGAATAAATTAATCCCTACACAATTTTTAAATTTGGTATCTGAAAAATCATTATTTTTTAAACTAATTTATTTTAAAACTCTCTACCTAATACTTGACCCTAACCTATAAAAGGAGTTGCCCCAACACCATTAACAACAGGAATCTTTTCATGAGAATATGTGGCCCCAATTAAACTTTCTACTATCAGATCTCAAAGAACCCCCTTCCCTCTATTAGTGAGTTGTTGACCATTCCTAGCATAACACCACCTATCAACAGCATCTACAGCTATGAAGCCCGTGCCAGAGCCAATATAAGACATCAAAATGTTCCAGTTCCAGATTCACTCTCCTCACAGCAGAGTTCATATCTCGCTAATCATAGCATCTCTGGACTGACATCATACTGAACCGAGTGTGGCACGTTGCTTTTGCTATTTTCTCCTGGTCATGTCTGATACTATAAGTATCATCTCTGCCCAAACTATTTCCCATTCCTCCATCTATCACTACATGATAATGATCTGTTGAAATCCTTACACAAAGACCCTATACCTTCTTCCACTTTAGCAAGACTAGCACTAGGTTTGAAGAAGTTCATGACCTGGAAACCTGATAATAATTTTTCCTGCACCAATGCCAACATTTTGTCCATGACTACTAGCTAGCACCAAAACTTTCTTTTTCCCTAATCCCTGCCTACCTGACTTACCAACACCGCTTTTCCTATAAGTCTGCTGATTTTTCCCTACACCTATAACTACAGAAGGCTCATCCCTGTCTTATTCTGGCAACAGGGCAAACCTATTTTCCACCCCAACAGCAAAAGAATCAGGAGCCCTCCTTGTTGTGGTTGCCCTTTTCCCTGTTACCAGTTCCCAACCATCTCTGTTTCCCTCCCTCCGCAGCCTTTCCAACTCCTTTGTAGCATCTATCACTTCAGTCTCAAGGAGACTAATCCTTATCTCCTGCTCTAATATCTTTCTGTGTTTTAAACAATCTGTATAGAAACATGGGAGAACCTCCTCATTTTCAATGCCACTACAATTTCCTCCCCAATAAAATGATTTCTCACACCCTATAAAAAAATTCCTGCCTTCAGTAATCTTTGGCATTACAAGCAACTAACAAAAACAAGTACAGAATGCGAAAGTGAGAATTTGTTCAACTTAACCTTACAAACAACTGCTAAATTAATTCACAAGTAAGTTTTATTTAAACGAATTACAAATCAGTACTTAAATAGACTTAACACCACCTACAGAAAAGATCACTAATAATATGAATACCAAAAACTAATGTAAACAATATTTATGCTCTATAACCAAAATCCGAACTTTAGCCTAGCATTCAAAAATGAAAACAAACACCGAAAATAAACACAGAACAGATCACAGTACTAAACGACAATTAAAATTTTTTGCAGGTATAAAAACAAGTAAAATGTATTAGAATTTAGAGTTTTAAATTATTATTACAACAAAAACTAACTATTAAATATATTTATTTATTATTTGAATGCACACATTTGAGTGTGCTTCCATGGTACTCCACAGACTGAATTTTACCCGATATCATACTTAATATACTATATCTAAAAAAAAAAAAAATCCATTGTAATGACTACTGTGGTTGGAGAGAGAACAGCAATTTCTAATGCTCAGAGAACTGAGAGCCAGAAAGATAATTCAAACAACAATGGAAGTCACATAAAACTAATTAGAGAGGGAACAAATGTTACATCTTGACTGGAAGGTGCATCAAGAAACAAATTTGGAAACAGTTGCCATAGGAGAAGAGACAATAGAAGCTAAAACCTTTACTGCTTCATCAGCAGAAGAAGAAAACTTCCCAAGACCAGTAACGAGGTCATGAACCCTCACAAAGAAGCAACCAACTAGAGATGCTGATATTTTATGGGTTCGCCATGGAGACAAACTGACACTCAGATAAATGCCAATATACAAGTGTTGATCCCCTTACCTCTACCTAAAGTGAGCCTATGCTACAATGAGAAAAAGCAAAATAAGTAAAGCCTGTAAAGTAAGGAGCACCAATAAGGAGGTAAGTGGTCGAGGAAAAGTTCATGCCATAAAAACAAGTTCAAACGTTATAATTTGTCATCATTATGTGTAGTATCTTAAAAATAAGAAGGTTGAAATTGAAATACTTCTCTCAGCACAGCTTAAATATGTAGCAGTTGCATGTTTCGCAAAACAATGGCTCAATACTACACAACTATCCAAACGTTACCTTAGCCACACATTATTGCAGAAGTGGATCCAAACAGGGAGGAAAATGTATATTTATTAGAAATGACATTGATTCTAAGGAAAAATCTCCCCTAGAAAATACTCTAAAGAAAAACACTTTGAAATATCAGGCATATCTATTCCAAAAAATAAAACCATACTGATTTGTGCACATGGGTCTCCAGATGGTGACTGTAATATATTTCTTAACTTGTTTGAGAAAACACTAAAAAATTTGCCATTATTAGCACTCAAGCTAATGACAACCAAAATAATATGAAAACCCTTTTTGTTTAGCCCACAAATGTAGAAGAAGTATTAAAATTTTCATCTGGAATTGATGATGTCCCAGATTTTCTGTTTAAAAAAATGTGGTGAATTAATAGCTTGTCCAGTCTCCATTTTCTAGTGGACTCTTTCCACATAGGCTTAAAACAGCACATAGGCTTAAAACAGCAAAAGTAAAACCCCTATTCAAAAAAGGAGAAAAAGAAAAAGTGTCAAACTACCCTCCAGTGTCAATTTTGTCATGTTTCTCTATTTCAAAAGAGACTCGTCAATTTTCTAGAAACCAATAAATTATTCTCAAATACTCAACATGGATTTAGGCACAATATAAACTGCATTTTTGTTTGTTTTTTACACAGAAACCTTACACACACTTGATGTGAAAGGATATGTCTGGGGTATGCTTGGATCTCTCAAAGGAATTTGATGAAATTGGCCATAATATCTTGCTCACAAAATTAGAACAATTAGGAGTTAGAGTAATAGCTAAAGATTGGATAAAGTCATACCTCGGTGATAGGACAGAGATTTTTGAATATAGTTATAAGACTAATAACAGTGTAAACTATTTGCACTCAGATTGCAAACACATGAAAAATGGAGTGCCACAAGGATTAATTCTTGAGCCTATACTGTTCTTAGTATATATAAATAATCAAGAAACAACAAATACCTGCCAAATGTATATTAAATTTGCAGATGACACCAGCATATTAATAAAAGAATGTACTAAAGAACAATTAACTAAAAACATTGAATACTGTTCTAAAAACATTGCAAACTGATTTTAACAAAGCAAGGTAATAATAAACACAGGAAAAATAAATGCCATATACTTCAGAACAAGAATTAATTGAGATACTCCAGTAACTATAGTAAAACTCTGTGATGAACTACTTAAAAAAAAAAAAAAAACATGAAGTTTTACTGAATATGGATACAAGAGAATTTAAACTGGAATACACATATTAAACACCTTTGTAAAAAGCTATCTCCTACATTATGAGAATATTAGTTGGTTACATATCAAATGAAACAATTAGGAATATTTATTTTGTATATATGCACTCATTATTAATTTATGGTATTATATTCTGTGAAAACTCCCCATTAAGTATCAAACGCTACAAAATGCAGAAAAAGTTATTAGGGTTATGAAAGGGTTGCAAAGTAGAGCCTCATGTAGACTTTTATTCAGAAAGATGCAAATTCTACCACAGCCATATATATATATATATATATATATACTGGGTGTCCACAAATGAATATTGGGGTTTTAATGCTTTATAAGATTTATTACATTATCCTTACAGTTATAAATGATATGTCAAATGAAAGAGCAACTGAAACAGTTTTATATACAAGCTTACAAGTGTTCTATGTGGGCACCATTTGTCACACGGCACACATCAAGTCTGCAGCCGAGTTCTTCCTAAACGTTGAGCAGTGTGTCTTCACTAACTGTTGCAACAGCTGCTTCAATCCACTGTCGTAATTCAAGGAGGTCGGCTGGTAACGGAGGCACATACAAACGATCCTTGATGAAACCCCAAAGGTAGAAATCGCATGGCGTTAGGTCAGGTGAACGTGGAGGCCACGTATAGCAAGCTCTGTCATTGGGCCCCTTGCGGCCAATCCAGCGGTCGGGTACAGTTACGTTCAACCAACCGAGTACTTCGTTATGCCAGTGAGGTGGCGCACCATCTTGCTGGAAAATGAAGTTCTCTGGTTCATATTATTCCAACTGAGGGAAGAGCCATTTCTCTAGTGTATCAAGGTAAGAAGTACCAGTTACAGTCGGTTCATCAAAAAAGAAAGGTCCGTAAACTTTCCGCCGGGATACGGCACAAAAAACATTGATTTTAGGGGAGTCTCGTTGCACTTGTACGATCTCTTGAGGATTTTCTGAGCCCCAGATCCGCACATTATGAGTGTTAACATGTCCACTGAGGTGAAAGGTCGATTCATCACTGAAGACAACATGATGCAGAAAATCTTCATCGTCATGTAACAACATTTCGTTAGCGAATTTGGCACGTAAACCATGGTCTGCAGGCTTTAGAGCCTGTAACAACTGTAAACGGTAAGGACGTAGTTGCAAGCAATTCCTTAAAACTTTCCAAACAGTCGACTTAGAAATTTCTAATTCACGACTAGCCTTCTGAACAGATTTCTTTGGGCTACGAGTGAACAACTCTCTCACTAGCTCAACAGTCTCTTCGCTAACTCTTGGTCGTCCAGCGCTCTTCCCTTTACAAAGGCAGCCTGTATCTTCAAACTGATGATACCATCTATGGATGTTATTGTCACTTGGAGGATCACGCCCGAACTTAATGCGTAATGCACGCTGCACAGTAACTACAGATTCAGTATTTGCAAACTGTAAAACACAAAACGCTTTCTCTTCACTAGTCGCCATCTTTGCTACTACCGCATTCTAGTGGATCGCAGCGGAAACATTTCACGCACATGCGCACTAGTGCCAACGAACAAAACTGTTTGAGTTGCTCTTTCATTTGAAATATCATTTATAACTGTATGGATAATGTAATAAATCTTATAAAGCATTAAAACCCCGATATTCATTTGTGGACACCCTGTATATATTGGAAACCATAATATTCATAAACAAATATTGAAGCTTCTGGGTATACACTACATACAAACAATGATGTGCACACATATAATGCTAGACAGACATTAGATTTACATATACCACAAACAAATACTACCCTCTCTCAGAAAGGACCACTTCATGTGGGAATCACATCAAGTCTCTTATAGAAAATATTAAATTCACTCCAGGACTGAAAGAGTACTTGCTCGGTCAACGCTTCTATAGTATTGATAAGTATTTGCAAACCAAATGTTAGACTTAAATAATAGTGATTATCACAAATGTAAATAGTGAAAAAATGTTGTGTTTTTGTAAAACCTGAACTATTATCCTGTGAGTAATCAGAGAATGGATAAAATGTTGTGTGTGTGTGTGTGTGTCTCTGTACAGACTATTTGTGACTTATCCATATCATTTACACTTTATACTATATTTGTTGCCAAGGGACCAATAAATACAAATACAAAATAAGGAAGTATATGGAAGCATAAAGATGCTGCCTATGATAAAATTACCACATAGGGGAACCTGAGGTACTAAGTTTAAAATATATTTTAAAAATAGAAAAGGTTGAATTAAGAGAGTTACAAATTATTTTAAGAAAACATTATAATGTAATAATCATAAAAATACAGTAATATTGTGAAGGGAAAAAAATATTTTTATTTTTCAAAAACATAAAATTATGTCATCTGCCCCAGGGTAAGGACACGTAATTATAAAAACATATAAAACTAGTGGAAATGAAGAAAAATAAGTGTGTTCTTTATTTATTTAGTTTCAAGTGTCTATAAAGATTTAACTACAGATTGAAATGATTGTGTCTTTTTTTTTTAAGCCTATTTAAAAAATTCACACATTAGGACAGTATCATCATCTTCATTATCTATTGCTGCACAAGAATTGTGTGCCCACTTTTTATACATAGAGCATGCAACCCAGTCTTCAACGAACTTTGAATAAAAGTCATCGCAAAATCAACATTCACAGTCAAAACAATCTTCAGAATCACTCTCATTAGTTTTGAGTTTTCTCTTTAATTCTTTTATTTTTCCATTTTTCTTTAATTACTTTCATTGTTTTCTTTTTTTTTTCATTGTTAATTTTATTATCTCTCTTAAATACTTTTGTCCTTGCTTTTTCTTCTTTGTCAAAGTTTTTTTTACTCTTTTTCCTTAATAGCCATTTCTATTTTTTGATATAAGAAATCTGTTAAGCCAGCAGTCTTCCACCCCCCCCCCTCCCTTTTCCCCTTCTGAATATTCCATGTCATGCTTTATTTAAATATTTGAATAGGCATTAGAACTACAGGTGTAACATAAAATTAATAGGTCCTGTTATCAGCTATCATCCATGAGTACCCCAAGACCTAGGCGGAATGGACTACTACCCCATTCTTCTCCACCCATTCTGCCATAGTGACACGATTGAATTTAGGTGGATAGGATCACTCGAGAAATATACTTAAATAAACACTTAACTACACGTAACTAAAGAAAAATATGTGCTAAATATATTAGTAATGTAAACAGGTATGTATAGTTTACCTTGGTTATGAAAACATCAGAAGTTACAATACAGGAGAAGAATATCACCCAATGAAAAATTCACACGTTAACACTCAAGATAACTAGACTAACATGGCTACCCTAGTTGAGCAGCAATAGGTAGGTCCAGTTCAACTTATTGCTGCTCGCTGGCAGTACCTCCTCAACACTGAAAAATATTGAACTTCATTCTGCCCCGGTACCCCATTGTACGCTGGGTTCTCCTATCTGACATACTGTTGTTCATGCTTCTTCCTTAGTTGCTGCAATAATTAAGGATTAAGTAATTACATCATGGTAACTTCATTTCTCTTTCAGGTTAAATAGGGATTTGTTACTCTTTTTACCTTTTTTGTGCATAATTACAACAGAAATACGTAGAAATAATATTTAGATTGAGTCTGTAGATCATCTGAGTACTAGAAGATGTGAAATCTGTCACAGTAGTATCAGTTCATGAAAGGGGGAAGACAAATAGGGCAGAAAACTATAGAACTTCTAGATTGATCTCAGTAGTAAGGAAATTTATGTAGAGCTTGATAAATAAGCTCATCAGATCAGTCTCCAATAAAGGAAAGTGGTTTGTGAAACAGCAACATGGTACTAGGAGAGGCTATGTATGTGAATCTCAGTTTGTGGTCTACCTGCAAGCTATTTCAGATAAAAGTAAGTAGTAGGCCAAGTTGATAATACAGCAGTAGATTTCTCATTTAGAACCATAGTGTTGAATCAAAATGTTGTGACTAGGACTGAATTGTAGTTGAGTTTGCATAGCTACGATTGTTGCTAAGCAGTGTTGGTTGTGATGTGGTGATAGTTGTTTTTGAAAAGAAAAAAAAACCTAGTGAACAACTGTGGGATATCATAGATTGGGAGACGCTGTTCGAATAATTGATGAAGGACTGCTGGTCAGAGCATATACAACTACCAAAAGTACCAAGGCTACAATAGAGGGAACATTTGATGTGATAACATAGCAGTAAACAACAAACTGTTGCAGGTTAGTATGATGTGGACTGAATTTCTAAAGTAGCCATTGAAGAGGGCCATATCTGGAAAAGCAACACGATATGTTAAAGTCATTATTAGAATTGAAGTTGCTCAGAAAGCTATGAAGATGGTTTTCCCACCATGTCCAGTGCGGACAAAAAGTATTTATCAACATGTACTATGCTAGGGTTTTCTGATTGAATTGATCTAAAACTAAGTGGGTTAACACTCTACTTCCTGTAGCAGTGAGCCTGACCAGTGGGATGACATGAAACCAAGTAACGAGAAACTCCAGCCACAATCTATACTTGACTCACTACCTCTTTTCCAGAACTATCCTACTCAAATATTTCAGGATTTTTTATCCACCATTTTCTTGAAACCATTACCCAACACCAGTAATCTTATCCATATCGGGTCCTGTGCCATGAAAGAACATTCCAACAACCAAAACCTCATTATTCCTTCATCAGTCAAGGGTTCAACCAAGAGTGTTATGAATTGTGGAGTGCCAGCTGTTTCCCTTCCCCACCTATGAGTACACACCTTCTGCCAGCAACACAATTTAAGAATTCATTGGGTTCAATGGACCCCATTAAGGTATCAGCTAGTAGTAAATCTCTCTTCTTACTACCACAAATTTGTGCATTCTTACCCTGTAAGTGCTTTCCAAAATCCATAACCTAAGTAATCCTGCACATTCCATAGTTGCTGCTAATGGGTCACATAGAGAACACACCTCCTTCTTGGTAAACCAATATATTCCCTCTCATATCAATGATGACCAACACATGCTCCTTTAGCTACAGCTCCAGCACCACTTCCTATTCACTCAATTCTAGTGACCACACATGTTATATTATTATTTCTACAAGAAAATTCCTCTGTCATGGGCTAAGTGCAAAGGACAATTCTTAACTCAGCACCCACCCAATAACCTCCCAAGCACATTTTTTGCAATCACTCTGCCACACATAATGCTTAATTGTAACTATTTCTCCCTCTATGGAAAAATCTACACTCCTGGAAATAAGAACACATTGACGCCAGTGTGTAAGACCCACCATACTTGCTCCGGACACTACGAGAGGGCTGTACAAGCAATGATCAAACGCACGGCACAGCGGACACATAAGGAACAGCAGTGTTGGCCGTCGAAGGGCGCTAGCTGCGCAGCGGTTGGGCACCGCAGCAGTCAGTGTCACCCAGTTTGCCGTGGCATACGGAGCTCCATCTCAGTCTTTAACACTGGTAGCATGCCGCGACAGCGTGTACGTGAACCGTATGTGCAGTTGACGGACTTTGAGCAAGGGCGTATAGTGGGCATGCGGGAGGCCGGGTGGACTTACCGCCGAATTGCTCAACATGTGGGGCGCGAGGTCTCCACAGTACATCGATGTTGTCGCCAGTGGTTGGCGGAAGGTGCACGTGCCCGTCGACCTGGGTCCGGACAGCAGCGATGCACGGACGCACGCCAAGACCGTCGCATTCTACGCAGTGCCGTAGGGGACCGCACCGCCACTTCCCGGCAAATTAGGGACACTGTTGCTCCTGGGGTATCAGAGAAGACCATTCGCAACCGTCTCCATGAAGCTGGGCTACGGTCCCGCGCACCCTTAGGTCATCTTCCGCTCATGCCCCAACATCGTGCAGCCCGCCTCCAGTGGTGTCGCGACAGGCGTGTATTGAGGGACGAATGGAGACGTGTCGTTTTCAGTGATGAGAGTCGCTTCTGCCTTGGTGCCAATGATGGTCGTATGCGTGTTTGGCGCCGTGCAGGTGAGCTCCACAATCAGGACTGTATACGACCGAGGCACACAGGGCCAACAGCCGGCATCATGGTGTGGGGAACGATCTCCTACACTGGCCGTACACCTCTGGTGATCGTCGAGGGGACACTGAACAGTGCACGGTACATTCAAACCGTCATCGAGCCCATCGTTCTACCATTCCTAGACCGGCAAGGGAACATGCTGTTCCAACAGGACAATGCACGTCCACATGTATCCCGTGCCACCCAACGTGCTCTAGAAGGTGTAAGTCAACTACCCTGGCCAGCAAGATCTCCGGATCTGTCCCCCATTGAGCATGCTTGGGACTGGATGAAACGTCGTCTCACGTGGTCTGCACGTCCAGCACGAACGCTGGTCCAGCTGAGGCGCCAGGTGGAAATGGCTTGTCATGCCGTTCCACAGGACTACATCCAGCACCTCTACGATCGTCTCCATGGGAGAATTGCAGCCTGCATTGCTGCGAAAGGAGGATATACATGGTACTAGTGCCGACATTGTGCATGCTCTGTTGCCTGTGTCTATGTGCCTATGGTTCTGTCTGTGTGATCATGTGTTGTATCTGACCCCAGGAATGTGTATATAAAGTTTCCCATTCCTGGGACAATGAATTCACGGTGTTCTTATTTCAATTTCCAGGAGTGTATCATCAAATCTACAACGGTGCCTGGGGTATTCAAATTTCTCCATTATATGGAAATATTTTCCATTGTCATGTGGAACATTTATTTTTCAATTATCACTATTTGAACTGCTTCATGTTGATCTTGTTAATACATGATAATTTTATTATCCAGACTCTTGATAAAAACAACCTTCTTAACATTCTGAAAAAAAAAACAAATTCCAAAAACACCCTGAACTACATTTCCATAGATGTAGATGTATCCATCTCCAATAGCTATCTCAGAACCTTGTGCCACATCAAACCTACTTATCTACAAAAGTATCTCATTTATGACAGCTGCCATCTTCATCAGACCACATACTCTCTCCCTTACAGCCTTAGTATTTATGGCAGTTGTACATAGTTCTACATACATTATTACAAAGCCCTAATATCTCACAGTTATTTAGCTGATATAGTTGAGAAACATCTAGTGTCACATCATAGTCAACATGGACCAACAACCACCATAACCCTCTAAAAGCAACCACAATCCAGTACTGTTCACACAGTGCTTCCCAGGTTTTTGAATCCATCAGTTGGATTCTATGGCAGGATTATGATTTTCTTCAAGCCTGCCTGAAATGAAATCTCTCCTCCCAAAATTCCTCTCTGCCCCTAATAGAACATGCTTCAGTAGATCCCGTAACCACAGTAAATTCCTAGTCCAAAAATAGAATTACTGTCATTCCAATACAATACATCATATATAACATGTACAATACTTCCAGCATCTTCATCATCCTTATCACTAGTGAAATGTTTCCTATTACAAGGCTTGTAGCCTGTGAAACCTACCACGTCAAATATCAGTTAAGTAGCAACCACTGTCTGGCATCCTATGTAGGTCAGACAACTAAGATCAACTGTTACTAAGCTTCTAATGCCCACAGAAAAAATGGCATTAATTTATAACCAGACCACCAATTAGCAGGTGATACCTCCTCTCATGATACAAAATATTTTAATTCTTACTTTACCATTTGTTCTATCAGAGACCTCCGTAATTGTAATAAACCCTCTGAACTCAGAAAGTTAGAACTACCCTACCAATATAAACTGGGCACCAGCCAAGCACCGGATCTCAACTTAAGATCCAGTAAACCCTTTAAATTTTCCTCATTTTCCAACTCCCATCTTTAGTTTTGATCTTTTACCTTCTCTATACAAAACAAACAACTGCTCTTCAAAGTTGTTGTATAAAATCAATTTTTTTGGAATTACTGTTCATCTTTTTATTGTTAGTTTAATATTGTTTTCATATAAATATCTGCTAATCCACTATTTTTTCTTCACCTGTGATATCTTTTTATGACTCAATTTTTGATTTTGTGCAGCATGGGTATATACTCTTTATTACTCCCCTTCTTCTCTATTATTGAATCTGCCACCTCATTCTATGTGCAAAAACACTATAAATCATAACAATTGGCCCTTACCATATTTTACTGCTTAAGAAGTGTTATTTATTTTTTTTGTGTGGATGCTGTTTTGCCACTGTCTATGGCAAGCAGTGGATTATTCCCCTATTTGAATTTTTATTTTGCTAATCATCTTAATTAATTACTTTGCAAGTGCTGTTAGGAAATGAAAATAAGAAAACTTATGGAAAATAAACCCACAACTCATCACAGATGAAGGCAGGGATGGCACTATGGACAAATATACATAAACACACTCTACACTAATATATTGTAATGTTTGTTTGTATTTATTTATTCATCGTCACCCTCCTGCCTTCATCTGTGCTAAATGATAGGCTTGCCTTCCCTACTCTTCCTCATATATATTACCTTCTTTTAAATTAATGTCTCCACTATCACAGTAATGTAGGTTTTATTAATTGTGATCAACTCTACACTTCCATGGTTTGTATTCCACCTCAAAATGTAGGTCCCCTGTACCCAGCACTATTGCCGGGTTAGGTTAAGGCGGCATTGACAGGGGCAGAATGCACAGCCAGTAGAAACCCTATCACCAGGTCATTATGACCACACAGATTTAATATTATTATTAACTCTTCTTGGACATCATCAGAATTACTTTAGCTATTCTGTTCCTCCTTCTTTCAAAATCTACACTTCTATAATCGTCAGATGTCCTTTATTAGTTTTGAAGTTGTATGCTATTATTTTCACTTCTATAACTATAGCTTACCATCTGTCTAACCAATTCCTTAGTAAATCCTATAACCATCTTTTTAAAAGTACTCCAATGATAATTTTCTCTTTCTTTGATTATTCATTAAGTTCTGATCTATCACATTAGCAAAACTATCAAAACTGTTAATGGTATGTCAGCCAAACAGGTTTTGCATTCATGTATGTGGGGTAAGGTTTACATCCAGAGCAATATTTCTCAAAGTTTTTTTGTCTCAGTTTATCAGGCATGAACTGAGACCCTTGAGGCCTTTTCAGTCTTTATTTACCACAGAGTACTATATCTTGAATTTTTTTAAGCTTTTAATGTAATAGTTACACTAGTTTAAAGAGTAATAGGAGTTTGTCAATTCACAAAACATCACATATTTCTTTAATCAGTATTGACAACAGGTGAGCATACACTAGTTAAGTGAAGGCAGAGGGTCATGACTGACAGAAGTAGAAGGCTGATCAACAGTTCATCATGTTAGCAAAATCAAGGAAGACTGCAAGCTGGCATTATGACCATATTCAGCATGATTACTATTTATTGGATCATAGTTCACAGGAGATAGAGGCCCTTTAGCTAAAATGTTGGCTCTATTGAGTACATTAGATGACATTTAACCAATACTGATCAGTTAGAACTTACGGATAGTACCAGTGGATCTGAGAAGATAAATATCAAATTGATTACATATCCTTGTATTTACATGTGTTGTATTTGTGTGTGTATGTGCGTGTGTTTGTGTGTGAGTCTACAATAGTTTATTCACTCCATTTAAGAAATATTTTAATATACAGCATCCATTGGAACTGGTTTTCCCCACAACAATCCTATGAGGAGGCTCTTATCGGAACAATGGTTGCCTCTGAAGCTAATCCCTTATTCACATCTTCCCAAAGCTAAACAGTAAGTTCTTAAAGTCTTGGGCTGACAGGGACCTACCTGTGTTTATTATATTTCTGACTTCATCTTACATAGTTCCCTCACCATAAAGAACCAAGCATTAACTGCACACATAAAACTTTTTCTGTCACCATCTGCCTTGTTACATTTTGCATTCATATTTTTTTTATTTTGATTAACTTACTAATTTTCAACAAGAATTGAAGTGCAACCAAAGAAAGGTGTCTACAAAAGTACATATGGAAGAACAGCTTTACCATACTCATGTGTACATTATAATTCTTAAAATAAAATTTGTCTACTTCTTGAAATGAAAATAAAAAATCTGATATCAAGATAGTTCAGTGATACTGAAGACTAATTTCAGCAGCAAGTAATATAGTTGCACACCAAAGCTGATAAACTTACTCTAATTCTGTCTCTCAATATTACC
This sequence comes from Vandiemenella viatica, assembly GCA_031002005.1. Classification (NCBI taxonomy): domain Eukaryota; kingdom Metazoa; phylum Arthropoda; class Insecta; order Orthoptera; family Morabidae; genus Vandiemenella; species Vandiemenella viatica. The sequence continues at coordinate 301,647,453 of CM061921.1, read as the reverse complement.
ATTTATACATAAATATTGTGCATATCACTGCTGAAGCTTCTTTTCTATAACTGAGACTATGTTTGTTCAATTCTACAAGCCATAGTATCAGACTCCATTTGACTACATATCACCTTATCTTCCAAAATACTTACTTTATTCCTCAAATTCCTTGGAAAGACATTACTAATAATACTCCATTACTAATAATAACAATACACACATACACACAATCACAAAATTCAATTTATTTTTGTGCTAGTTTAAAATAACTCCTCAAAAATGAAATATTTCACAATTTTAATACCAAAAAAAAAAAATCAGAATTCAAAATCAGCAAAGAAAGACTCAAGATTTTTTGTTTTTTGTTCTTTAAAAACAAATTCCTCTCCTATATCTTCAAGGAAATACAATCTTTTACTTAACATCAGTCATAATAAATGACTCACAATCCACACTGCTTCACAGAAAATCGTTAATAACTATTAGTTTTTCAACTTACAGATGCATGGAAGTAAATATAGTATAAACTAGTACTATCTCAGATGATAACCAGTGGTCGATCACCTTGAAGAATGTGAGATGGCATTATGATTCCACCTTGCTTGGATGCTAAAGAGACTTATAAAAACAAGATGGTAAAACTAATACTTCTTTACAACCTTCAATTAAGACTCCATTCACTTGGTGAGAAAACTACATTGTATACCAAAACCAATTCTCAATTATTAGGTTTCAAATAAAAGGTTTTTTGAAGTCCGTTTGTTTTTTGTTAAATAGTAAAATGTCCTTCACTGGTAAAACTAGAAAGTATATAATTAAAACTGGCCCTTACCTCAGAAACAGAATTTATTGAACAGCATTTTTTGTGAGCAAGTATATTTTAGATTCAGTCATGATTCTTTCCATTCAGATAGATATAAAGTATTAACCATTGTGAAATTACATGTGCTGATTAAATGAGTTAAGACACTCACTCAAGAGGAAAAGATAAATTCTATATAATGATTAAATAAATGATTTCTAAAATCCCACAAAACTATTCCCAGAATTTGCATTGAAAAGCACACATCAATACCTTCCACACTACAGAATCAGCCAGACCAGAGTAAGACTTGTGCAGTCAACTGGGATTTAAACCTAGCAGTTCTGAGACACTCAATTAAGGAACAGATGTTCATATTGACAAAGTCTCATTGTAACAAGTCCAGATTTCACATCACTATTGTATGAAATCCACAAAGAGAAACCCCCAGAGAGAGAACCAAAACAAGAAAAGTCTGAGAAATTTAAGACAAAACATATTTCTAAAATAAAAGTTAGGCTCCTTCCAAGAATAACTAAGACTGGGACAGAAATAATGGGAGGTATGACATCAAAACTTAAGACTCACAGAAGACTTAATCAAATGTAGATTCCCTGGATCAAAATAACAGGGAACAGTTCTAAAGGCCATTGTTGAAATAGCTAAGGACACAAACCCTTTCACAAAACTAAAGAAAGAAAACATACCCAATGACCTGCTAATACAATTAAGAGATAGTCAAATGACAGAAATTCCAAAAGAACCAAGACAGCAGGAAAGATTAAATTGCTACAAGAAAGCTGGATGCAAAAACATCTGTGGTGTGAGTTGACATTTAAAAAAAAAATTAAAAATAGCTGTCCAAGAATGAGGAAATTTTACCAATGAAAAACTGAGATGCTAACAGTACTTACAATAATTAAGACAACTGTGAGTAACTGGTTAAATTATACATGTACTAGATAAACTTTAAAACCTTAATTTGCCATCAAAGCAAATATACACACTAACCCTAATTCGTTTATGATAGATGGATTATACAAATCAAAAACAAGGAAATACCAGGCAACAATATTGTATAGTTACCAACAAATTGAAACATGTATATGTCAAGGCAATCTCTAAAGTAGTCAGTAAGATTTGGGAAATAGAAATATCAGATTATTGAAGGTTGTTTCTGGCTTGTCCTCTTTATATAAAAAAAGGTGACAAAATAGATGTGAAACAACACAACAGCCTACGACTCCTGTCTATAGTATACAAGATAATCTCCAAAGTACTTCAGAATGGAGTGAAAAGTGGATCCAACATTTAAAAAATTTCAAGTAACACATAGGAAAGGATTCTTCTGAGCCAAATGGATCATGAGCATAAATCGCTTCTTGGTATTTAACCTACAAGGTGTTCTTCATAGCAGTGATGTTCTTTGACTCGGACAATTTACTGTGAAAATCAGGGAAGAATTTTCAAATTCCTTCTGAATCAGGATGGGGATTAAGAAGAGAGACCCCGAAGTGGCATCCAGATTTGGGTTTTCCATGGTTTCCCCAAATCACTCCAGGTGAATGCTGGGATGCTTCCTTCAAATAGGGCATGGCCAAATTCCTTCCCATTCATTGTTCCCAGTCCCATCCTGCCTCTAATGACCTTAGCAGTCGAAGAGGCGTAAGGCTATAGTAAAAAAAAAAAAAAAAAAAAAAAAAAAAAAAAAAAAAAAAAAAAAAACAAGAAGAAGAAGAGAGATGGACTACCACTCCTATTAGTTGACTGTATACTCAAGAAAATTATCTGTGAATGGAACAAAGTACAGAGGAAATACAAAATGATACTAAGAAGGTATTTGGGAGAATTTATCTGGAAACTGACTTCCAATTTTTCACAAATGAGCTAATTCTCCAGCCACATCTACAAAACAAATCTAGATGCGAGTGTTGAAAAGAGTTCATAGCATATTTCTATTTGCTTTTACTTTTGCAGTATATGTAAAAATTAGGATAAGGAATAAACCACTATTTAGCACTGATGAAGTCAGAATGACATTGACAATTGAAACACTGTAATTTTTAGGCATTAACCAATTACTCAGAACCAGAATATGGCAGCTGCAAGGCTAGTGTTAAGCACAAGATGCAAAAATTTGTGGCAGTTGAGTAGAGAGAATGATTGGGAACATCAAAAATGGGTAAAAAAGAACATGGAGTGGGAATGGGCATTGGTTTACTCTCTATTCTATCTTTCTATTTTTAAGTTACTATGCAGCATACAGTTGCAATTGATGTTGCCACTTTGGCATTCCTTTGTGTTACTTTATATTTGTTCCTTTTGTGTATTTCCATCTTACTATAATCTCTGTTTTTGTTTAATTTCCTTTAACGTTTTGTCCTTTCCCAATACCTATTTTCAATATCAGTACCCCACTATCAATACCTTTAAATTTTCATTCTTACTCAACTCTTATCTTCAATTTCCATATCCTTCTATAACCTCTCAGCATGATTTACTGCACATCAGAAGTGAAGTCCAATATTTCTTCTGATTTATTGTTTATTTTATATTTTTACATTATTTGATAATATTTTCGATGAGCTTCTTTTCTCTGAATTATATAATAGATTTTGCAAACCTCTGTTTTATTTTCTGCAGCTAATGAACCCCAGTACTTTTTTGAATCTGCCTCCACCCATTCCTCTGCTCAATGGTCTCAAATCGCAATAAACTGTTCTTAATACTCACGTTGGGTACGCCATATTAAACTGCTGAAGAAGATATCATTTAGAACTTTTCTATGTGTTAATGCCATCTCACCTTCATCTATAGTGGTGGTGGTTTATTACATTATCCTCACTTTAATATTTTGTTTTCAATTCTTTTTTTCTCTTTTTTTTTTATATATTACCTACTTTTTATTACTGCACAATCATTATCTCATTACCATACCCATACAATATTTAAACTTTATGCTTTCCAATCTTATTTGATACTATTTAATTAATCAGATATGTTGTAATTTATTTGGTGCACATTATAATTCTTTGCCAGGTATGTAGTAAATAAGACCCCAAAAAAGTTACAGATACACAGAAAGGAAAGGAAGGGTATGTCATTGGTATAAACCAATGTGTGGTTAGTCAATGTGAATTATAGTATGCTTGAAATAGGCCTGAATAGACTGCATGTAAGTGTTCATCCTGATCTAATCATAGTATAAGCAGTAAAAGAAATAGGCTAAACAGCTGCATGTTGTGGAGCTCTTCCATCATTTGGAGAAAATAATTATAAATGTTTGATAAATGATTACTGCTAATGCAATTAGAGTTTTCATTTGATTGTTTGATTACTGACAAAAAAAATGCATGCTACAAATGAACCCCAGTGCTTCTACATTCACCAACCTGGAGTAGGGGAGAGCGGGGAGGGTTCGGACAGTGGAAGACTTCGGACATTGCAAGAAGGGGGGTAGTTTGCAGCCCTGATGCTTGTTTTTGTGGTTTATTACTCACTTTTGAATGGCTGACACCAACAGTCAGGATCTAACATTCCACATTGTTATCTTGATCTTTTTTCTGATTTTGTGTTTTCTGATGTAAGTTTCGGCGCTCCATTCGGAAGGTGTGGACTTGGACGGTATTCAGTTGACAATAAGAAAATATTTTTTTGTGGAAACTAAGGTATGTAATGAACTTAATAAACCAGAATTGATTCCACTACTTTCATTATGTTAAAATGTTCGTTTTTCTTATGATGGATGTATGAGACAGATGGACCGTCTATCTGAAGTCTCCCTTTATTTCTGAAATTTTTTACTTCTATCTAATCTCTCCCCATTTAGAGAATGCATTTGTTTTAGGCCATGAAATGCTGAGGAATTACAAAAAGAAGACAGATGGGACCTATTTTGCTGCCATGATGAAAAAGACAGTTAGCAAAGTTCTAGAAACGGGAGCATCAATTAGAAAAACTGGTGATAAATACCAGCTTAAGAAATCAACACTACTTGACAATGTAAAAAGAACAAAGATGGATCCAGAAAATATTAACTATGCCCCAGACTTTTTAAAACTCAAATTTTGATATCTTGTGTGGAGGAAGAATTGTCAACTTGTCTTGTTGAAAGCTGCACGATGTTTCATGGCCTGACATCAGCCTGTGCAAAACGCCTTGCATATGATTTTATGGTAAAAAATAAAAATTGGAATGTGAGTCGATCCGCATCTCGGGATTTGTTCACAGGTTTATGCTTTGACATCCTTTACTTTTCGCAGGACATCTGAATCGACAAGCTTAGCAAGAATGAACAATTTAAGAGCAAATAACTTATAGCTTTTTCAGGAGAAGTCGAAAGAGTTCCTGAAACGTTATGCATTTGAACTGCACGAAATTTGTTATCTGGATGAGACTGGAGTTATGACCGTTACTCGAGTGCCTAAAGTTATTTCACAGAATGGCAAACGCCAAGTCAGTCAGAAGGTATCAAGAGGACGTGGATAACTCGTAACTCATATTGGAATAGTTAGAGCTTCTGGAAGTGCCCACCTTTTAGTATTAATTTTTCTACGCCAGCAGTTTAATCAAAAACGTATGACACAAGGTGAGCCCGATAATGGTCCATTAGGTTTGGCCCATCTGTCTGGATGGTCGACCAGTGAAAAAAATTATAAAAGTGTTAGAGTATTTGGTAAAATTATGGCAAATCTTCTATTGACAAGAAGATATTTTTATTGATAGACAATCATAAAACCCACCTTTCTATTGAAGCACTTGATTATTGTAAACATAATGGCATTGTTGTCCTTACTTTTCCTCCCGATACCACAAATAAGTTGCAACCTCTGGACAATTGCATTTATAGGTCCCTCAAGGCATTTGTGTATGAATGATTTGACTCATGAATGGCAAATCACCCTGAGCAACCACTCAGCATTTATGATTTGCCATTCATATGCTATTCAGCCTGGGACAAGTCTGCTAATGGGTCAAACATTAGGAAGAGATATGAATCCACTAGTATTGTCCCATTTAATTGGGGAATCTTCACCGAGGAAGACTTTCTGGGGCCTTATGTTACTGACAGGCTACTACCAATTGAAACAAATCAATCTGATGGGCAGTTGAAGGATGATTGTCATACAATTCAAAAGTTGGTTTATACAACATCCTCTGCATCCAGATCCTTGCCCAGCTCCCCCAACTCGACCAGCATTGTTTCACCATCAACTAGCATTATATCACCAGACAATATTCAGCCTTTTCCAAAGTGTAAAAGAAAGAAAAGCTAGAAACCGAGGATGTAAGAGAGGAAGTTGCGTGATTGCAACAGACACCCCAGGTAGAAATAAAATTGCCGCCGCAAAAGAAATGTCCAAAAAGAGTTTAAGAACAGAAGCTAGGCCTACAAAAAAAATGTTTGAAAATTCATCCAGAAAAGGCTTTTTTTCGTTTTTTTTGCTTGTGGCTCACCGCCTCGTCGACGGCGAGGCCATTAGAGGCGCGAAAGGACTGGGGACAATGAAAGAGAAGGAATTCGGCCATGGTCTTTTGAGGGAAGCATCCTGGCATTCGCTGGAGTGATTTGGGGAAACCATGGAAAACCGAAATCTCGATGCTCGGACCGGGATTGGAAACTGCGTCCTCCCGAATGCAAGGCCAAAGCGTTAACCACTCACCCACCACGCTCGGTCATCCAGAAAAGAAGCTACAGCTCATCCCTTAGCATCCAGCAGTCATTGCAACAAAGATGCAAAGAAAAAAAGTAACTCTTCGCCTGTGAGTGAATCACACAGCGTTTTTCAAATAATGGATATTCCTCTGGAGGGGAATCAGAGGATGATATCTCTTCTGATCAAGATAATACTAGTGTTCCTGTTGGTACATACACAGTTGTTAACGTTCATGGGAAGACGACGTCAAGTAGACGACGATATGTAGCAAGAATTGAAGAAGAAGACATTGGGGTTTACATAGAAAGGTTTCTAAAAAGAAAGAACTTATCATACAGATTTACTTTGTCTCATGAAGATCCATTCTTTGTGCCATAAGAAGACGCGATGTTCAAACTTCCCTTTGCTCAAACGGACACTCATGAAAGGATCAAAAATATGTTTTATTTTAATACCGTCATGAGTGATTTCTCTTTGTACAAGTAATATCTGTGTCTTCTTACAAATAAAGCTATAACTAAGTAATTTTTAAATTTGTGATGATTATTTTGTGATTTTATTAGGAAACACAACATTTTAATTTTGTATTAGTAAGTCCAGAATCTCCCCCTAGCCTGTCCATTGTCTCCCACATAGCGGGAGGGTTCCGACAATTTTAAAGTTTGAAATAAAAATTCTTTGTGTAAAAACTAAAATCATTTTAGTCATAGTCTATTGAAATCGAGAAATCTTAATCCATTGGGACTTAAATAAAATGTAGAAAAATTAAATTTAAATTAAAGCTACAATTCATAGCAAAAAAATTTTCTGCATCCTCCCTGCTCTCCCCTACCAATACATTCAGTGATAGATTTCAGAACAGTACTTGCATATTATACTAAATTGCACTTACTTTTCGGATTTAGCGCTGCGTGGTGACGCTAAAACCTGGAGCCTTTATGATATATAGTTCAAGATAGTTAATTCACTTCATCATTTCCCGGCAAATTAGGCGGCAAAGATAATAAATTTTAGGACGGATGTTTAGACTTTACGGCAGAGATCATGTTGCCTCTTTGGCAAAGAATGTCTGCTGTACCAGAGACGGTGTAATCTAGGTTTGCGCTCCATGTAACGATCTCATAGTTGATGTAACGCAATTGCTGGGAATACAAGCTTCATGAGCGTCTGTGGGTACACTCGATGCCATACACAAATCTCCCGACTACCCGGCACGCGGAAGTGACGTAAAAATGACGAGACGTGTATTTGAGAATTAGATGCGTGAAACAGTGAAAGATTTCAGTTTTGAAGAATTTTCTCTCTGTCCAGGCTGCATTCCAAACCGACCATAATCTCTACAACAAAACGAAATGGTTTATGTTGATGCGATCCCTATACCGATAATTTTCAGGACATCTATGGGTTCAAACGATGCGGTAAACACGTATCGTCATTGCGACGCCAATTCCACGTGCCGGGGTAGTGGGAAGATTTGTGTACGGCATCGAGTGTACCCACAGACGCTCGTCAAGCTTCTACATTTGTCTCAATACATACCTTCCGACTTTATTGTAAATAATCTGTGGAATAGCGAACACTATTCCCAGAGAAGCAATACAATCTCTGCAGAAAATATTCAGCCCAGTGTACCAGATAATGAAGGAGTGTAGCCCAGTGGAAGCCCGAAATGTAGATATCTCGTGCAAGAAAAACACAGTGTTTAAGTCCTAAAAGTAAGTGTATTTTTACAAATTGGTTTATAAAAAGTGTAAAATATTAATTTACTTAATGCCAAACACATGCAAAAATTCCTCTTTCAGTACTAAACCATATGTAATGACACAACTATTTGTAGTAGAGTTATGGAGCATTTTATATGCTCAAACATTATGAATTTCCTAGACGAAAATAATTTGCTTACAACAAATCAACACGGATTTCGGAAGAAAAGATCATGTGAAACACAGCTGGCCCTATTTACACACGATGTAATGAAAGTTATTGATGCAGGTTCACAAGTAGATGCAATTTTTTTAGATTTTCAGAAAGCCTTTGACTCTGTGCCACACAACCGCCTTTTAGCGAAACTACGAGCGTACGGTATATCGGATCAGCTTTGCGAATGGATAAAGGATTTTCTAACTGGTCGATCGCAGTATGTCGTTGTTGAAGGAGAAAGTTCTTCTAATCTAGATGTCACATCGGGTGTACCTCAAGGAAGTGTAATAGGACCACTTCTTATTTTAATTTTTATAAACGATCTCGGAGACAAAGTGAAAAGCCTTTTTAGATTGTTTGCTGATTATGCGGTTATTTACAGGGAAGTAAGGAATTTGGCCGATTGTTTAGCAATTCAGCGTGATCTGGATGTTATTTTGGCATGGTGCACTGAGTGGCAACTCACACTAAATTGTAAAGAGTGTAAGACAATGAGCATAACTAACAAAAAGAATCCAATTGTTCAGAAATACAAGGTATACAGTTCAGTTATTGATGTGGTCAATTCTTTAAAAAATTTGGGAGTAACAGTACAAAGGAACATGAAATGGGACTTAAATATTAATACGTTGGTAGCTAATTCTAGGCTGCGGTTCCTAGGTCGAATTTTGAAAAATTGTAATGAACAAACAAAGGAGATAGCGTACAAATCTCTTGTGCGTCCACATTTGGACTATTGTTGTGCCATTTGGGATCCGTTTCGTAAGGGGCTGATTGAGAGTACAGAGAAAGTACAGAGAAGAGCCGCTCGATTCGTGACCGCTTGCTACAGTCCTTATGAAAGCGTTACAGAACTGATTAGTAAACTAGGCTGGGAGTCTCTGGTAGATAGACGACGCACGTTTCGTATAAACTTATTGGTAAACATGCGTACTCCCACTTTCACTTACGAGTGTAGTGAAATACTTCGTCCACCAACCTATTTGGGTCGGCATGACAGGAAAGATAAAATTAGAGAAATAAGGTGCCGCACTGATTCTTATATGAATTCCTTTTTTCCTCGTACCATTAGGGATTGGAATGCACAACAAAGAGATTAGGTTTGGTGCTGAGCACCCTCTGCCACCCACAGTTTTGTGATTTGCAGAGTATATATGTAGATGTAGATGTAGATAAGAAACATCCTACCCCTCACAGAAAATTTTAAAGACACACAAATATCCAATTGGACAACACTGCTGCCCTTTCATATGCAAAACATGTACAGGAATATTCCAGTAAAATGAAGTCTAGTAATATTAAATAAAACGAATCTAGGATACAAACATTATGCAAGCGATTGACATACTTACACTGCTGACTAATACTCTAACACTACTAAACAACCCAACTGTTTGGTAATAGATCTCATCGCAAACCATGTGAATGCATCTAGCCACCACAACCTAATGTCAGCCCACAACTAAACTATAACACGCTATACTATCTGTACCACGACCTACCTCGTAAACCAGATCAATTGACTCCATTGCCAAGATTTGTATATCATGAGCTAGTCATCCATCAAAATGAATAGTAACAGACGATTTACACCCAAAATCTAGAACAACCACTTGCCACCTTTGCCCAACGGCCTAGCCAGGTACGGGCAGAGGGAGGCAGCTGTCCCCCCTTTTCCCATAGCAGGACGCGGGTATGCGCTCGATAGAAGTTCTGCCGAACCGAAGAGTAAACAATGTTAAACAAGAACGAAGTCTTTCTCGGAGTTGAGAGTGTATGAAATGCTCTCGGGTGACTAGCCGAGTCAAGAATGCGTTGTCACACGATATTTCGGGAACTAAATTCATTTTCGCCATTGTCTTCACCAGAGGATGGCGACAATGTATTTAGTTGCCGAAATATCGTGTAACAACGCATTCTTGACTCGGGTAGTCACCCGAGTGAATTTCATACAATGTTAAACAACTTTAAAAATTAATTAAGTTCGCGCGATTTAAACCTGCTTGCTACTGTTATCTGCGGGAAACAGATGTTAGCGAGGGTGGGGCGGCACAACGTGCCACGCACGGTGCTGCTGGCGACTCTTAAGATGCGTATCGACTATGTGCGGTTGCCGCGCGAGCCATGTTCGAGCGCGCCAAACCGGTTATTTGCCACGCGAACCATTTCAGTTGACGAGTGCGGCTGCGTATCTTAATAGTATACAGTATGGTGAGAAACTCATGGAAAGCATGAGACATGAAGCCATCGAGGATACAATAAACAAATATTACGAGAAAGAGAACTGTGCAGTTCCTAAAATCATTAATTGAGCCAGTGAACACTCAATTTCTGGAGGCGATTTCAGTTACAGAAAGATGCTGTGACTTCAAGATTTCTAGCAAATGGAGTCTCGTTAATTGGTCTGCAATACCTTTTTCGAGTGTCAAAAACAATAATTTTCTTGAACAGTTCCTGATGTTTTTGACGCATTATGCGAATCTCTGAAAGAATTTGTAAAGTTAAGGTAATAGCAGCAATTTTATATTAAATTTGTTATTGCTTTTCAATTTTTTGTTATCATTCTTAACGAGTAATAACTCCTTACTTAGGTAAAATGTATTGAGTTAATCATGTCATTTCGCGATTCGTTGATTGGAGCTTAAAGTGATGGTTGTGTTTCACCTGTGGAACCACGGGCTGTGCAATAGTCGAAATATGCAAAATGAGGATCAGGCCTGGAGGATCTCAGACACTAAAGATATGTTGGTATAACATTTTCCAACAGCGACATTCAAATGGCTGGTGCCTCTAGGTAAATTACTGATGACCATTACTGTGTAGAAGCGTTGTTGGTGTTATAAGCGGTGCCATAAACTAGTAGCGGATGGTGCAATGTTTAAATGTCCTGTGTATTGTAACGTTTGTTTTGGGCTTTATTATTATTGAGGAAATATTATAAATGTTAGATAGACTGGCATGAAGTTCGATTGGTAAGCTTCAGACACGTGCCGCCAACCAAGGCAGAGTCATTGTCTAGTTCAGAAATAATGAGTAGGATGTCAGCAATACCTTTCTGTGACGAAAAACAGAGCCTAAGAGGTCCCTGTATAATCAATAAATCACTTTCTTAATTACCAGTCACGTCAGATTGTCAGAAGCAAGAATAGGTAGAGAACCGCTAGTTTAAAGCATAGCCCCCATGCCTCGGATAACGTAACGATTATAAGCTCCATCCTGCGATAATTGAATGACCTTAATATAGTATATTCTACGTTCAGATTAGTGATTTAGAAAGGAAATTGTGGACTCCTCGGTATTATCGTCAACTGTACTTGCCGCCAATCTGACGTCAGTAAACAATTTATCCACACTTAATGTGTGTTCATTTCAATACTTAATATTCCTACAATCAAGGGTAATATGGTGTCAGATCAGTCCTTATTAGTAACTTGCTTGAAGCCTCAAGACTGGTTCCGGAAGAAGAACAGAAGACAAAGTATCTTTACAGTTAGGTGATAAAATTGGCCGATTCTTTTACCTAATCACGTCAGATAACGGTTTTAAATGGAGTAACTGGAACTATATTAACGGATAAAATGATATTAGTGAAGAATGTTGTTGTTTCAAGAGACTAAAACAATTTAGAGGGATTGAGAATAGTTATTGCATCAGATACAGATAGAATAAATTATTGATTATAGTGTAATAAGTTTGTATTTTGTGATAATTAATAGTGCTATGTTAAGTATTTCATGGGATAAAGTTTTGTATACCGATAAGGATGGGGTTTTGAGTAGCATTTGTGCACCTAGCAATAGAGAATATGGGTGGAATTAATCTGTCATTCTTGGGTAATTTGTAAGTTTAAAATATCCAAGAGCATGAAATAAATACTTCACGGGTTTTCTGCCGGATATTTTCTTTATTAAATTAAACTCTTTATTTATAACAGCAACGTTTCGGCAACTACCTCCGTTACCATCATCGGGATATACTGTGAATGCCTCATGAGCAGCGGCGTCATCTATTAACTTGCGCTATTTTGTTGTTGCAGTTCCAGGTTTTGAACCTTCTACTACTACCTGAATATGCTTTTTTTTAAATGACTTAATGGGTAAGTCATCAGATAGTTTGTTATTGATTGATGTCTAGTTGTTGACGTGGCATGAAGGCGGTGATCAGCTGCATGAGCAGCGACACCACCACCGTCAGCTGGGTGCTGGGTCTGGTACGGCAGGGGTGGCAGTGGTCCGCTGGTAGAACTTCTTGACGGCATGGCGGCTGGCAAATGTAGCCTGCAGCCGCTGGCGGTTGGTGTTGGCGGCGCGCAGGGTTCCACGTATGGAGCTCGAGCGCGATCTTGGCCGCCGGTCTCAGGTGGTGGGGAGGCTGGCTGGAGCTGGTCACCTGGTGGGCACGCCTGGGTGCCGCCGCAGGTTTTGGGCTTTTCCGCTGCTCTCCCATTGGTCGGCGCTGCAATCGGGCTCAGACGGGGTCCACACATACCAAGCGAACACGGCTGGAAGGCGCAACAGGCGATGGCTCAATATGAGTAGGGCCCGCAACAAAATCACTCAAGTTTAGTTTTTGTGTGCCGGCTCTCTTCCTACGAAGTTAGCCCGCTGCCGGAGGGACTTTCTACTGATCTCCCATTGGTCGACGTATCAACCGGCAGCAGACGGGGTCCCTGGCATTGTGTGAGGAGCTGAGCCTCAAGACAGCGCTTCCTTTCATGAGCTGGCCAGGACGCCGAGGGATACGTCTCTGCCAATGAGCCTCAGTGACCTATGGGCAGTGGAAGGCTACTTGAGGTACACCTGCATCGCATTCGAAGCCGACGACCTCCGCCGCCAGAAGAAAAAGCTTGTCTTGAGAGGTGTCCTTTGACAAACGAGGATGCAGCCGTGGCAACAGAACTGCAGAAGAATGGCGAGGATGCCAGCGACGTCCACCAGATGTTGCGCACCGGAACCGACGATAAGATTACTCTTTTCACCTTCAAGTCGGCAGAGGAGTCTGAGCGCTAGAAAGACGTCAGGATTCTGATGGGGATACCCATCAGAATCAAACGGAAGAAACCGCCACCACCACAGTATGTGCAATGCTTCAACTTCCAAAGATTCTCGCATCGAGCGTGGTAGTGCACATACGCTATCAGGTGTGTCAGATGCGGCGAAAATCACTGAGTAACTGACTAACCGCAACCAAGGGAATACACACGCTGTTGCAACTGTTCCCTTGGGTATGATGCCTGCTGGGGAGGTTGCAAAGCACGATTGGGAGCTTACCGCCTGGTGTCCCATATCACGTCCACAACTGGAGACCTACATAACCGACCAAATCCGGCCACCACCTCCACAACTACCAGCTAACATCCAGCAGTTAATCACAACAAAAAACAGAGCAGCGAGACGGTGGCAAGAAACAGGAAGACCTGAAGATCGACGACAGCTCAACCGCTCAATATGAGAGGTCAAAGCACTAGTTGTCGAGAATAGAAATAAGGAGGGGGCAAACAAAGGGTCGACCCTCCATGTAGAAGACTGCTCTGCCTGGACACAAACCAAAGACTCACCAAACCAAATACCCCCATTACACAGAGAAGATGCACCCATCTGCAAGCCTGCTGACAAAAATGAATGCCCTTGCTGACACCTTTGAAAACAATTTTCACCCAGTTACAGAACCCTTGGATGAAAGACACATAAGGAAGGTCCGACGACGTCTCCCCCGCAACCTAAGTGAAAATGGCTAGGATGAAGACGGAAGGATCTAGCCGTTCACAGTAGAAGAGCTACTAGAGGCGCTAAAGAAATTTCCGGCGGATAAAACTCCATGACACGACGGAATAACCAACAGAATTTCTTAGTTTCTATAATCGATCTCGGAGTCAAAGTGAAAAGCATTTTTAGATTGTTTGCGGTTATTTATGGGGAAGTAAGGAATCTGGCCGATTACTTAGAAATTCAGCGTGATCTGGATATTATTTTGGTATAGTGCGCTGAGGGGCAACTTACGCTATATTGTAAAAAGTGAAAAACAATGAGCACACCAACAAAAAGAATGCAATTGTTCATAAATACGAGTTAAGCAACTCAGTTATTCATATGGTTGATTCTATGAAATATTTGGGAGTAACAGTACAAAGGTACATGAAATGGGAGTTACACATTAATTCGTTAGTAGGTAGAGCAAATTCTAGGCTGCGATTCATAGGTCGAATCTTGAAAAATTGTAATGAACAAACAAAGGAGATAGCGTACAAATCTCTTGTGCGTCCACATTTAGACTATTGTTGTGCCATTTGGGATCCGTTCCGTAAGGGATTGATCGAAAGTTGAGAGAAAGTACAGAGAAGAGCCGCTCGATTCGTGACCGCTTGCTACAGTCCTTATGAAAGCGTCACATAACTGGTTAGTAGAATAGACTGGGAGTCTCTGGTAGATAGACGACGCACGTTTCATTTAAATTTATTGGTAAACATGTGCACTCCCACATTCACTTACAAGTATAGTGAAATACTGCGTCCACCAACCTATTTGAGCCGGAATGTCAGGATAGATAAGATTAGAGAAATAAGGTGCCCCAATGATTCTTATATGAATTCTTTTTTCGCTCGCACCATTAGGGATTGGAATCTACAAGAAAGAGATTATCTTTTGTGCTGAGCACCCTCTGCCACCTACAATTTTGTGAATTGCAGAGTATATTTGTAGATGTAGCTGTAGATGTAGAATCCTCAAGAACCTGCCCATTGTAGCCGTCGTGAGACTGACTCACCGGTTCAACAGGGTAGCCCAGAATGGAGTATATCTAAATGAATGGAAACCTGCACCACTCGGACAGGTCTGAAATCTGAACCATAGATATAGTGCCCATAGATGATTCTACAGTAAAAATCTAAACATTGTCAATCAAGGAAATTTTGTTTACTAGGAACTCGATATAAACAAATTAAAATAAAACATTGTAAAATGCGCCAAAAAATTCCACAAAAATATTTCCTGTAGCAATGTGCGCGTCCCTGATTTTATTTCAGAATTTTCCCGCATTGATTTCATGAGTTATGCATTTAGGACCCAATTGCACATTCACCACCGTAGCGCCCCCTAGAGTGGCGGTATTGAAATAAAAATCTGTCCGAAGGATTTGCTAACCAAAATCTATGAACTGGTATGCCCCATGAACGGGATGGGCCAGGGGCACTTTTCGATGTCTTATTCCGCCAGACCCTTTAGCCCTGTAGCACAACCTTCAAAATGTTGATCAAGACAATACTTGCTAATAATTATATCATCAAAACTATAAAAATTTCAAATATAAGTGACAACTCCTCCATTCTCCGGTTTGGTCTACAGTAATGAGAAGCTAAATTAAAATCATTTACATTTGACATACCTATTCTTAAAGTTACATGGTGTTCTGACAAAAATGAAACATCAGTTCTATTGATAGAATTTAGTTAATTTATGTGAACTAGCAATTCATCCACTTTTTTTTGATAACCCTCTGATATTCTGATGGAATAAATTAATACCTACACAATTTTTAATTTTAGTATCTTAAAACTCATTATTTTTTAAAATAATTTCTTTTAAAACTCTCTGCCTAATGATTGACCCTAATCTAAAAATGGAACTCCCTTAACACCATTAACAACAGGAATCTTCTTATGAGAATTTGTGGCCCCAATTAAACGTCCTACTATCAGATCTCAAAGAACCCCATTCCCTCTACTATTGAGGTGTAGGCCTTTCGTAGTATATCCTCGCCTATCAATAGCATCTACAGGTACCAAGTGCATGCCAGATCCAATATCAGACCTAAGAAGCCGTTCCAGTTCCAGATTCACTTGCCACACATCAGCGTTCATATGTGGCCGATCATAGCGTCTCAGGACTAACATCATTCTGACTCGAGTGTGGCATGTTGCTTTTGCTATTTTCTCTAGTTCATCTCCGATACTATAAGTATCATCTCTGCCCAAAATATTCCTTGCTCCCCACACTATCACTACATGATCATGATCTGTGAAATCATTACACAAAGAACCCATACCTTCTCCCACCTTAGTAAGACTAGCACTAGGTTTAAAAAAGATCATTACCTGGAAACCAGATCCTAATGTTTCCTGCACCAATGGGCCCACACCTCGTCCATGACTACTACCTGGAAGCAAGACTTTCTTTTTCACTAAGCCCTGGCTACCAGACTTAACTACACAGCTTTTCCTGCAGGTCTGCTACTTTTTCCCTACACCTACAGCTACAGACGGCTCATACCTTTCTTACGCTGTCAACAGGGCAACCCTATTTTCCACCCCAAAACCAAAAGAATCAGAAGCCCTTCTTGTTGTGGTTGCCCTTTTCCCTGTTACCAGTTCCCAACCATCTCTGTTTACATCCCTCTATAGCCTATCCAACTCTTTTCTAGCGTCTATCTTGTCAGCCTCAAGGGTACTAATTCTTATCTCCTGCTCTAATATCTTTCTGTTTTTGAAACAATCTGTACAGAACCATGGAGGAACCTCCTAAATTCCACAATTTTCGACGCCACCACAATTTCCTCCCCAATAAAACCATTTCTCACACCCTTCACAAAAATGCCCACCCTCACCAGGGCCCGCTCTAGCGGTATTGCCAGCCCCGGACAAATAGACAAATTGCCGCCCCTTAAGATTATGTAGAATTATATAGTTTTTTTAAAAAATAATTAATTTTTAATCGAACAAAATATTTAATTTTAAATTTTAATAAAATCATATATTCATAAATAAACTTATTGAATTTTGATCTAGCGGCTCAAAATAGAGAAATTAATTATGAAATACCTGTACATAGCCACAAATTAACCATATATTTACGTTTTTAAATGCTATTACAGATGGATATTATCACACAAACAATCTAAATGCCATTATTTTGAAAATAAAACGAGATTACATCAAATACGCTAAAATCACAAAAAAACTTTTTTTTTTTACTTTCAAGTTGCGAATTTCACATTTTTACATCTTAAAATTTACTTCATCAGCAATTTCATACTCAATTGCCAAAATGGCTAAATCATTAAATTATCAATTTCTTGGTTTTCGTAAATGTTTAGCAAGGCGTCGTATACATCTCCCAAATGAAATTTTAAAGGTTTTAATGCCTCTATCCTCTCTATCCTACTCTCCCATCTAGTGTCACTCCATGTTTTCAAAGTTGAACCCTGAACATGCTTTAAAAATATTGCCCATCGAAAAGTAGATGCCAAAAAAATATATATATATTTTTGGACCATGTTGAAGAAATTAGCGGCTTCCAAGGATGCTTTTGCCATTAATAACAAGATTGAGAGAATGGCTACTACACGGAACATTGAATGCTCGCGAATTATATTGTTTAATTCTAAATTGCACTCCTGCTTTATTTCCCCTCATATTGGACCCGTTGTCAGTCCCTGTCCTCAGATATCCTGCAAATTTAAACACAAGTTTCTCCAACTATAATGTCAGACATTTGTTTTCCTGTGGATCTTTCGACTGGTAAGAAGCCTTAAAAGCTTTCATTAATTTTAATTTCAACATCAGGATTAAATTTATTGGTTGAAACATATCTGATTACAAGAGTAATTTGCTGTATCTTACTAAAGTCAGGAGTACAGTTTAAAATTATGGAAAAATATTTGAATTTTTTTATTTCATTAATAACATAGAGACTTTACACTTTGATGCAGTAGATCTACTATCCCGGTTTGTATATTTTTCCCAAGATATTGAGTTTTAGTCTCTACTTTTTAGAAACAGTAACTCAACTATTTTTAAGAAATTACCGGTATTGTGCTCAAACAACTTGTCGCTTGTACCTTGAAAAACCAGTCAACTTTTACCAAGCATTTTGGTAATTGCAACGATTCTTAGAAGCACCTCATTCCAATGATTTATTTCGGCATTAATAACTCTTTGAGTGGCAGCATCTACAGTTTTACAACAATTTAATCTTTTTTGCCTGAATATGATTTTTCGAAATTTCATGCTCTTTTAAAGTTTCGTCGAGGTGCTTCCAATTTTTAAAACCCTCCTTTGAGAGAGAACTAACTAAACAACTGAAAATTTTGCAACAGAAACAGTAAACGCAGTAGCTAATCTCGCAATATTTGCTCTCCGTTGCTGAAAATTCGTGCATAATATTTTGCGCTAAAACGTCGATCTGTGTCATTGGAAGGAAATTTGTAATTATGCAATAGTTTAGGTGGACCTTGCCTTACTAAAAAGCTTTTTACGGCGTCTCATAAAATTCTTGGCCACAAAGTTTTAGAACGGCCTTCTGTGAGTCTCACGTTGGTGTCAGTTCCAGTTGGTTTACAAACTTCGTTCATTTGTTCGCTATTATTCTCTGACGATTCTATACTTCTTTTGTATCCCGACCTGATATTGGATTCTAAGATTTGTTTTGGTAAACCCTGAATACAGTATATTTTTTTAACGCGCCAGATTGATTCTGCATTTACGCTTCCTTTCCCAACCTTCTTTTTTTTGTACTGGTTACCAGATAGTTGTCTTTGACCGTCAGACATTTTGGAAGAGGCATGCACGTAACTCAAACGAATGTACTCTATAAAATAATATAAAAAGTAAATATTTATCCTTGCTCTTAATAAGCTAAAACCATAACTAAGATAAATTATTCTCAGTCGATATAAAAAAATATTTATGCACAACACAAAATATTTTCCATACCCTGTGAACATAAAGAAAGTCTAGTGTTACTACACAGTCAAAGCTCATTCGCGGATGATACCATCCGTAAATTTGCTGCAAATACAGAAACCGTGTATACAGAATGGCAATTTCTATAGGCTTGAACGGAATAGGTTCCAAGTTCACAAACAAAAAAATGATGTTGTGGAGTGATTGTCGCGCAATGCACTTATTAAACCAACTGACAAAGTTATTCACATTCACTAAAATAGTTAATGAATTTCTTTTTGTTGAGAGGATTTACAAATGCAGTAATTAGAGTATCTGTAAACCACATTCGTATATATAATAAACATCATGGATTATTATATATTAGCAGTTAGCATTCGAAATTAAATATACTAATGGTATGTGAAGTTACTAATCGGTAATCAGCAGCTGGTAATATTATTTATTTATTAATGATTGTAAGTACTGTCCCACATCCCACTAAACTACAGTATTTTCACAAGCGATCAAAGATAGCGTATGTAATTTAACCCAAACAAAACACTTACACTGCCTGTATCTAATTTGTACAACAAATCTGTGAGGCTCGGATTACGAGAAGAAATTATTATGCAAATTATTCCACTTCGATTTCCAATAATTAAGATCCATATTGATTTGGTTCATCAATTCAATAAAATAAATATTCAGCATCTCCCGCCAAGCACTATCGATTCCATGTATTAGAGCCTAGCTGCAATTGCGAAAAACACTCCTTTTCACCGCATCTAGTAACTTGTGGGCAGTATAACGTCGGAATCAGTGCAGGTAGCCGAGGGCAGGTGTAACAGCCCCCACCTACTGGGCTTCTGTTGTGTGCTTTTCTCGTTTTGCGCCTATGTCGTATATCCAACTAAATAACAGTTTAATCATAGATGTACTTACCTTTAGAAATTATGAAATCCTGAAGTAAATTTTATGAACTTCCACTTATCACTAATAACGTAATAGTAAGACTAATGCTGTTGTGTAATGAAACCACTTTTGTAATTAGCAATAATACGCAAATTGAGACAACAACGCGTTCTACTCGCGTGCTAAGGCCCAATTCACACAGAAGAGACGTGGCGCGGACTTCGGGCTGAGACATGGCGCGGACGCGGCGCATTTTGAAGTTGCTCTATGGTGGAATTCACACAGAGGCGGCGAGGCAACGACGCGCCCCTTTGAGGTCCGCGCCCCGTCTCTTCGAAGTCTCTAGGGGCGCACCCAAATAGCTAAGAACTGTAAGTTTTTAACAAACGAAAAATCGGTATGTGGATTTTTTTTATTAATTGGGTATTTAACCCATTAATATTATTAATATTTTTCTCACACTTACAGCCGAAATGGCGCCCCTAAATTTTAGCGCCCCGGGCAAATGCCCGGTTTGCCCCCCCCCCCCCTAGAGCGGGCCCTACCCTCACTAATCTACGGCAATTTCCACACTTTTCACTCATATCCCTGGACTAACAAAAAAGCTGAAGGATATGTATGAGAGACACTACAAACATTTCAGCACAAACCCTTTCAGTGAGGAGATGATTGAATTGGGAGATAATCTTAAGAGAGCTTTAAGAGAAGCTAGTCAGAAGAAATGGGAAGAAACTTTGGAGAAAATGGACATGACCCATAAAGATATACCAGAATCTCATAATAAAAACATAGTAGAGAACCGAAAGCTTGTACAGCAAAAGGAAATGTTACACCTAAACAAGTAGAAAAACCAATTGCTTCTTAACAGCAAACCTAAGAGGAGGATTAAGAGACAAAAACCCCATGGAGTGCTACATTAAGAAAATCTGATGGGTGCGCCATTTAAGGTAGAATAGCTCGAAAATGCTTTAAAGAATATGAAAAACGGTAAAGCTGCAGGGATTTTGTATTTGTGCACATAGCAAAAAAAAATTTTTGGCCTAAAACTAAACTATGGATTTTGAACATGTTTAACAACTGCCATAAAACCTACTCTCTTTCTAAAATGTAGAGAAATGAATGTTGTTGCCCTTCTTAAGCTGGGTAAAGATTTTAAAAAAAGCCAAGCAGTTACTGGCCCATTTGATTTTTTTTTTAATCTTTCAGTACCCTGGCTGCAGGCCTGGGGTGGGCTGTTGGAGAGCGTGTGCTCTTTTCAGCCGGCGGGTAAACATTTATTTTATTTATTGTTTATTTGCCTCATTTTATTATATCATTTAGTCTTTTGGAGATTGTGATTTACAGTTCATTGGGGCCTGTTGACATAAAATTCATTTTATTCGTTGATTTCATTTTAATCCTTTTTACGGGATTATTTCTGCTGTTAGCTGGGTCAGCAGCTGGATAATCTTGGCCAGGGCTAGATGGTCGTGGCTGCTGTCCCTGAAGTCTTGGATGGTGCGCTTGGAGCAGAGTGAGCAGCTGGTTTCCTGGTAGGTGCGCGTGTCATCAAGGCTGTTCCTTCGATGTAGCGCTTGACCTCTGCCTGCCCCTTCCTGTGATGGGCAATATCTGCTTCTGACGTCGTCTCGTGGCGCCGCTTGGCTGGGGTATGCGTGTTGGGGGTGGCCCAGATGGAGGGGAGCGCCTCTCCCTCCCTCCCTCTGGCGGGGGCAGCTGGTTGTATTAGACGTTTCAGTTCGAGGATTTTTCTTTTTCCACGCGGTTTTTTTTCTTGACTGCCATGGGATGCTGTCCTGTTTGATGTACTTGTTGACTGCGTCTTACTGGCCTCGCTGGGCATTGAGAGAAATATGACTCATATTGACCCAAGCAATTTGCGCAGATCGGCGTGCGTCTCTCGGGCAGCTACAGACTTAATGCTGTGTTTGCCCGCGCAGCGAACACAGCATTCGTCGGCTGCGCAGCCTTAGGCTTTGAGGTCCCAGGCTTGACATCGGAAGCACTGTGCATTCTTGTCTGGGGTCTGGTTTTTCGTTCTTGGGCAGCCTGGGGATTTGCAGTCAGCTTTGGATGGTACAGCATACCATTTTCTTGAAGTACCTTGATCATGGCTACCATGTCATCCGGCCGTACAAAGATGGCGACCCATTTCCTTTCGTCCTGCTCGACAGTGGGCCCTTCCTTGGTGGCTGGGTCGAGGCAAAGAGGTGGGTCCGGGCTTGTTGGTGCCGCTTCACTTGCTGCGGCCTCCAGAACCTACTTTGGGCTCATGATTGGCGACGTCTGTAGGGTGCGAGTCGGGGAGACCGTTGGAGTGTGTTCTTCCTCAATCGATGTCTGATCCGTCCATTCTTGGCTGTCATCGACGCTTTTTGACAGGTCCAGCATCCTGAAACTGAACGTTATTTCGGGAAGTTCACGAGATGAGTCCTCACTAAGTGACTGAGGAGCACTCCTCTGGGACTACATTATGTCTTCTGACAAACATAGCTTTTTACTGAGGTCGACGAATGGTATCTCAGATATGTCGAGGGTAAACACGGATGAAGACTCAGTATAGCCCTGGTGGCATGTGGTCTCCGTGATGGTGCTAGATGGCGGCTTTGCTTTTCTTGAAGTTGAAGCATCTTCCTTACGACTTCGTTGCTTGGTGTAGTATTCTTCAACATCCGTCTACGTTACACTATGCGGCTCCGCCGGGAGTCGGTGCTTGGAGGAGATGGATTGTCACACGCCACATGGCTGCGCTGGAAAGTTTTTGGCGTACCATGCGCTGGCGAGTGGCGCCCATCGCCGGCCAGGCAGAAACTTGGTCCCGACCTGCCTCCTCCTCTGCGCGGAGCAGATTGACTGGTAGAGCTCCCTGCAGCTTGGTCACCGCCTTGGCGTGCCGAGAGAGCCCCAGTGGGGGGCCTGCAAATTTTATGTCATTGTTTCTGTGATATACTGAATTGCAAATATTGAGTTTTATAAAAGTTTAAATACAAGCCATTAGCTGTAAACCATTTATTAATAAAGTCAAAGACACAATTTGGAATATGTTATGTAGATAAATGATGAGTATTTCTAATTCATATGTTTGTGCAATATGCAAATCGCAAAAATTTTGAATTTTTAGATGCAACACGGGGAAGATCATTATGTATATTAAAAACAATAGTGGCTCCAATATAGAACCATGATCTACTCCACATCTGATAACTTCCCTCTCTGAAAGCAGTGGACCACATAAGGAAGGCCTTAAAATTCTCCAGTGATACTCTCTGTATTGTAATCCGAAGGTAAGAACTATGCTATTTATTAACAATGTCATCTAGACCATAATACTTTAATTTATGTATCACAATTTCATTATCTACACAGTCATATGTCTTAAATAAGGCACAAAAAATTCCCACAGGACTCATCATTCATACCTTCTCAAATATTTTCAGTGAATGCAAATATAGCTAGTTCTGTTGAATGGCCTTTTTGAAAACCAAATTGTGATTTTGTTAGTATATTATTATTTCTAAGGTGTTGGTAAACTCTATTGTACATTCCCTTCTCAAAAACTTTGGAGAAGGCTGTTAGTAATGAAACAGGTTCGTAATTCAATACAGCTGACTAATACCCATTTTTATTGAGTGGTTTAACTACAATACACTTAAGCCTTTCTGGAAAGGCAGCCTCAGGTAAAGATATATTAAATAAATAACTTAATTCTGTGGTGCAAAGTTTAATTAATCTGCTGGAAATCCCATCATTAGCTGTAAAGAGACAGGAAAACTTTTCTTATTTCTTCCGGAATAGATAAATTTACAGACATAGTGTCAAATTTGTCCTGGAAGCCCTTATTCACAAAATCTATAGTATGTTTTACTGAGCTATTGGCAGTAAATTTATTAGCAACTGATAAATTTTTGTTATTAAATATATCAGCAATTTAAAAATTAGATTCTACTGATTTTTTTTGGATATAAATGACGTGACTTGTATGATTATTTTTTCCTATTTTCTTTTTTACAATGTCCTATATTGCCTTAATTTTATTTTTAGAATCATGAATTTTATATTTATAGTACATACTTTTAGAACCTTTAATAACCTTTATCAGAATTTTGCAGTACCACTTGTAATGTGTTTTAACATTAGGAATGTGACTGTTCCCAGAGGCAATATATAACTTCCTTTGACAAATGCATGATGCTCTAATGCTCATAGTTATCTATGGCTTTTGTTTGTTTCTAGAAACACTACACCTTTTCAAGGGGAAACAACTTTCAAAGTGATATAATACGATGCTACTAAAAATGTTGATTTCCGACACTAATATTGACTTAACTGGGCAGGACACATTGGATAGGTAATAGGGAAAGAGTGATGAGGGGATGCACTAGAGAAGTAAAGCAATTGGGTACAAAAATCTGATAAGAATACTGCTGGAATATGTTGGTGTAGTATGGGACCCACATTTTGGGTATCAAGTACAGCAGTTGGAGGGAATGGATGGAAGGGATGCTAGATTTGTCTTTGTAAATTACTGAAAAATACAATCGGTAACTGATATGACAAAGGAGCTGGAGTGGGATTCATTGGAGGATAGAAGGAGGTTGAAGAGTGTCATGGGAATGTACAAAGCCTATATTGGTGATGAAGCATGGAAAGATATTGGTGGGAAAATTAAGAGAGGTGATTGGAAGGGTAAAGATGACCATGACCACAAGCTAGCACTTGATTTCAGGCATAAGGGTTTTGGAAAATTTTCTTTTACAGGAAAGGGTGTAAGAGATTGGAATAAATAGCCAGAGGAGGTGATGAACAATTTACTGAAAAACACTGAAAGAATTTAAAGTAAAAATTGGTTGAGGGCAAATGTGAGTTGGAGGAGGAAGGAAGAAGAAAGAATTTGTAGGGAGATTGCCACTGGAGCATACGCTCCATTGGAATTTATCAATTATTATTATAAGAAGCTTTTCCACTTCTGGATTCACTCACCTCACAGCACTGTTCATATGTGGTTGATCACAGCGTATCAGGATTGACATCATACTGACCAGAGTGTGGCACATTACTTCTGCTAATTTCTCCAGGTCATCTCTAATATTACAACTATCATTCCTATCCAGTCTATTTCTCACTCCCCCCACTATCACTACATGATTCTAATCTGTGAAATCCTTACATAAAGAATATAAAGTTCTACCACCTGAGCAAGACTAGCACTAGGTTTCAAGAAACTCATGACCTGGAACTCTGATCCTTATTTTCCCTGCACCAATGGGCCCACACCTCATCCACGACTACAACCTAGCAGCAACGCTTTCTTTTCCCTAATCCTTGCCTACCAGACTCAACTTACATAGCTTTTGCTGCAAGTGTGCTGATTTTTTCATAAACCTTTTTTTTTTAACATCAGGCATTACACATGCCTCATCGGCATCATTATCATTATAATTAGAGGCGGGATGGGGCTGGGGACAAGAAATTCAGCCATGGCCTTTTGAAGGAAGTATCCTTGCATTCACCTGGAGTGATTTGGGGAAACCATGGAAAAACCAAATCTGGATGCCCGGATGGGGATTCAAACTGGTGTCTTCCCGAATGCAAGGCCAGAGTGTTAACTGCTCACCCACCATGCTCAGTTTTCCCTATACCTACAGCTATAGAAGGTCTAACTTTGGCAATAGGGCAAACCTATTTTCCACTCCAACAACAAAAGAAACAGAAGCACTCCTTGTTCTGGTTGCCATTCCCAATCATCTCTGTTTCTCTCCCTCTGCAGCCTAGTCAACTCCTTCATATTATCTATCAGTTCAGCCTATATAACCCTAATCCTTACCCCCTGTTCTAATATCTTCCTATTCTTAAAATATTCTGTACAGAATCATGGGAGAGGTTTCTAAATTGCCCCATTTTTGACACCTCTACAATTTCCTCCCCAACGAAACCATTTCTCATATCCTTCACGAAAAATTCCTGCCCTCACTAATCTTTGGCAATTACCACACTTTTCATTCATGTTGTTCTAGTTAACCTTACAAAAAGACAGCTAAAGTAACTCACAAGTAAACTTTAGCTAAGGAATCAACAAATCAATACTTAAATACACTTAACACCATGTATCGAAAAGATCACTATTAACATGACTACCAACGACTAACGTAAACGGTATTTACATTCTTTAGCAAAAATCTGAGATTAAGCATAGTGTTAAAAAATGTGAGAGTCTTATTCTCTGTTTATGCTTTCCTTTCCAGTAGTCAATAATTGTAGTAATTTAGTGAGCCCAATATAGAAGGTGAAACAGTTTGTGCATATAAGATAGTGAATTACCAGAATGTCTTTTGTTATATGACTCACATGTACTACACAGATTTCATAGTGAAACTGATTGTCAGAGTATATAATATTTCCTTTTGACTGTTTGGGAAGTATGTAATAAGAGGAGAATTAATAGCAACAATGAATTATGAAATTTTAGAGAACTTCTCCACATAATGATTTTGCATAACCAATCAGTTATTTTATGCAATTATCCACAAGTTTATCAGATAATGATAATTTTTTCTATAATTAAGAAATTTTATTTTCCGGTGATTGTATAAATGAATTATTGGTCTGCATTGGCATGCACATTGCTGTACACACTCATTCCCTGGCAACCCTGCCTCACAGGTACCTACTGTACTTGTCATATTTTTAAGATTTATCTAAAAAGTTTACTATATTAAAACTGTGTCATAGCTGCTTCTTAACTGCCTTGAGCTATACCATTTTTATGGTGTGACTGTTTTACCTCAAATTCCTGACTGACCACCACTACCCCAAGACTTCTACATATTTCTGTGACACTTAACTGAATGACTGATCTGCTACTATAATGGTGTGTCCATTATATTAATTTTTGATAGCTGGGTAACATAGAAAAAATTGACTTTGAGCTGTACTTTATCATAGTATAGCTCTGCCCCACCAGGCCTAACCCTCTGTTATTTTCCTTGTTTCACTGACAAAACCTGGTCTTGGGTCATGACTGTTTTCAACTCTACTCTGTAATATAGGTAAAAAAATCAAACTATAGAAAGCTACTTAGATGATACAGTATTGTTCTGAAAAACTAGTAGAAATCTAATTAGATCATAACAAGTCATTACTGATAGTGGTGGGTGAACTGTAATGCTCTTACTGTGCATTTGGAAAGAAGCAGAATCAAATACATGTCTGGAAATCCAGATTTTTGTTTCCCACTCCAAAAAGGCCATTCAAGACTATTTATGTAAAAGAAACACAACAAACCGATGAATAGGAAGTTTTGTTTAGTTGCCAGAAATTTTCTAGTACTAAGAGTTACCCAAAATTATTCAGGACAAATACAAGATGGTTCCTCAAAAAACCATGGCCAAATTCTTCCCTTACCTTTCCCCATTCCTAATGACCTCAATAATGATGAGATGTAAAGCAATAAGGTAAAATATTTTATAATTCTAATAATAATATTGAAAATGACAATGGAATACAGAGCTTTAATGGTGAAACAAAATTAATTTTTTGAAGAGACTGTGCACTAAGACATTGCAAGTAGGTATGTCTGATATGAGTCTTAAGGCAAAATGCGAGAAACATATTCTGCAGAGGTGTCCAGCTACCAAAGTGAAGGTGCCTTTTGATTTTAGTAGGTTTTATATGAATAGTACTATGGAGTGATATATAAGAAAGTGGAATGTACATGTTAAGGAAGGCATTATGTATCAGGTGAAACTGTCTATTGAAGGAATGATTGAAACTGAAAAACATTAGGTTTTATTGTCAGACAAGTACATAGGGCCTCTGACTAACAGTAATTCCAATTTTATGGCCATTGTAGTTGATACATTTGTACCCAATACAATTGTGGTTTCACAGTTGTGGGATAATTACCAGGTAGTGCAGGACTTTGGTGAGTCATAAGCTATTGAATCAAGAAGCAAGGGTAATGTAAAGCTGGATGTTAGAAAAATCTTGAGGATGAAAATGGGATATTCTGGGAGTAGTTTTAACAGGATCCAGTTGGAACATGCTTTTGTGGGGGGTAAAAGCAATCCTCCTTCTATACTATCTATTGCTCTCTCTTCATCCATTCGCTCTTCACTTTAATTCCACAGAAACAAACAATCATCCTCAATAATCTGAACTTTTATTGGGGAAGGTGGTGGAGGAATAAATTTTTAATTAATATCACCAACTGATACCTCAACTCTGTTCATATACTGCGGACGATGTTTTTCTCTGGCTATCCTAACAACCTAAGGCCATGTATAATTATTCACATTATGTACTTATCACCTGCAGAGAAGCAGACAGATTAACTCCTTTGTAATTGATGAAGAGACATTCCCAAAAATTTATTTTACTTTTCATGACGAATTATGTTTTTTTGGAATAGTCACAACTTCAGCTTTCTTCAAAAATGACATCTTTCTCTATTTTTAACAAAATTTTAAGATTTAATTTATTCTAAGCAATCAGTGCCTACGACTTTATCACTGTAGACCATAGAAGATCTCAGTCTTTTTCCCCCTTGTATATCATCACCATTAATTTACTAAAATATGGCATGAATTTTTTAATGAATCAATATGAGGGATACATGTAAAATATAATGGGGTTTAAAAAAGAAAAGTAATCTGCATCATTACTTATATCCCAATTTTTCTTAAATTGTTTATTAACAAGGTATTCGAATGATGTAATCATTGAATGTCAAGAATAAAAATTGCAAGAAGAAAATAGGTACATTGACGGTGTGTTGCTGTCCTGCACCTGCTCCAACACTATACACATGTTGGATTGGAGTTCCTAAAATTCAGTCATAGTTAACATTTCAACTGCGTGAAGGCTTACGCCAAAGAATATAAAAGCGATAGAGTAGATTATGGAAGACTGAAATTAGAAGACAATGTTTCTATGTCATATGGAAATATTACGTAAAGTATCATTATGTACAGTTTCGCTGAAATAGTTTTTTTTTTTTTTTAGCAGATCTGTTCACACATCAACAAATTCCGAAACTATCTATTTGACCGCTCTATCGTGTTGGAAATATGGTGGTAAACGAGATTTTTTAAAAAAGGATACCGTATCATAACTGATTACATAAGCTATCACTATGTGGAGTTTTGCTGGGCTCTATTCATTAGTTTTCACAAGATACTCACGCAGTACTTAAAGGCAAGGATTCTATTTATTATTAATTGCGATGGCATGTATAATTAAGATTATTACATTTTTCGTTAGTAGTCTGAGGTATATTGTTCATTAACTCCATTCCCTCACTCCTCTGTATGCAAGTAAAAATATTTCTATTCCCTTATGTCTGCAATCAATTGATAATTTATTGTCATGTCCTTTCTTTCCTCCCACATGCTGTTTCTAAATCTTCCACTAATATTTATGCAAACTTTAACGCTTGTATATGCCTATAATTCTCTTCTATATTGCAATTACTCCCAAACCCAAATCTTTTCAGTTGCTGAGTGTATCCTTTGGTAATTTCCACAGACAAAACTGACCACCCTCTTCTGCACCCCCACCAACTCCAGTATTTGATATCTACCTACTTATAATGTTTACCATATCATTCCACAATATTTTACCAAGGGCCTCACAAAAGTTTTGTAACCTATCCCATCTCTCTTACTTCACTGATGCAACCTCTCATTATCCTCTCCAACAGATGCAATACTCTAAACCCTTTACCGTTCCAAAGAAAGTGCCAAAAACAAATAAGTTTGAACGCTATTCTTTGTTCTATTGAGAACTCGTTGTTTAATCAATGTTGTGCGCCCCAATGTGTGTGCTATCACAAAAAAATAAATAAAAATAAATGTTTGTTTTCACCGGTTTAGTATTCCCTCTCATAGCTGCTTTGCTACCTTCTCCAGTATGTTTTCAGTCTAATGCTAGCCGTGTTACTAGTTTGTGAATTTCGTGTATCTGGGGTACATGTAGGTAGAAGAGGGTTTTGAGGGGAAGAATTTCACAATTACCAGCACGATTATGAAAATTACCGATAATCCATCATTACAAGTATTAGTACCATCAAAACTCACAAATAATTCCCCCCTTTCTCTGCCCTAAACCCCAGTATGATAACATCTTAAAAAAGTTAAATTTATGGTAGTGGGCGTCTTTCAGAATCTGACATACATGCAATACACTTGCTTCAGTGAAGAGAAGTAAATATTATGTTCTTAAAACTACATTCATCAGAGTTCTGAATCTAACATTTTTATTTATGTTTTCGTATCTGAAATTTAATGCTCTGCTTTTGACTTAGGTCATTAAGGGCAATCTTAATCAAGTGAAATGAATTTTGTCATTTCTCTTCCTAAAATATCAGCTTTCTAATATTTGTTTTCTATTTCTCAAAGAAACATTGAACAGTCGATTTCGATTAATCTTCTACCCTGACAGCATGGTCATTTGCCACAAGAAGGAAGCTAAGTACATATGGCTTAAATTGCTGTTAATCAATTTCCATTTTTAATTTCAAACTA
Organism: Vandiemenella viatica; assembly: GCA_031002005.1. Classification (NCBI taxonomy): domain Eukaryota; kingdom Metazoa; phylum Arthropoda; class Insecta; order Orthoptera; family Morabidae; genus Vandiemenella; species Vandiemenella viatica. The sequence continues at coordinate 301,617,003 of CM061921.1, read as the reverse complement.
TTTGAAAACTAATATTTTTAATTCCACTGTTAATCATCTGAGCAGTGTGTTCTCTAGTTAACAGTTGTCGACTATTAAAAGGGGACAATAACTGAAATTGAGAAGCCTCATAAACATTACGGGCCTATATGAGGAACTACTTAGACCGAATAATTTTATTTCTATCTGTGGCTAAAATAAATCGATATGGTGTGTACACTATCGACTCAATAGAACTGTGAAATAGGAAAACTGTGGCTTTTCCAAGTCAGTCTAATGCGTGAACCCTACGACGAGAGATGGATCACACTGAAGAGGATTTTAAGATTCCTAAAGCTATAAAACACGGAATTTATCGAAGGATTCTAGATCGGTTATGTAACGATGATCAGGTAGGCGCGTGTTGAGTTTATAACTTACCAGTATTTGTTATATTACTACCGAATGACAAATGAAATATTTCGACGAACATGTAACGATATTGTGGTTTGATATCTAAACCATATTTCCACATTTAGGCTAAGCAATGGAAAAAATGCAGTGTCTGATATAGTGTAGTGGGTGGTGGCAAATCAATATGACGGTGACTTTTCTTTATCAGGCGGAGGGGGGGGGGGCTGCAAATTCATGTGGTGGTAGTAATAAGTCCTCGTATTATCTAGTAACATTGTTGATTGTGCCACTATTAACCGTAATTTTTTTGCTTTCTGAAAATTGTTGAACGTCGTTGACTGTTCTAAGCAGCGTCAATTTGTGTAACTTTTTTTTCTGTTAAGAAGATTAGTAGGCTTGCCAGAAGAATCTTAAATATAAAGTTTAATACTTCCTGGTTATTATCAAAAGATTAATTTTAATGAGAGAACATCAGTTGCGTGAAAGTAAAACTCAAGTTTTGAGAGTGTCTGCTCTTTAGAAGCACGACTGTAAACCTTCTACAGGTAGCATTTTGTAAACTCTTAAGAAGGATATCGATTGGTCAGAACGATTATCGTACCTGGTAACAGAACCAGTAATGTATGGAAATGGGAACAGTAGGCCTACTTTTTTTAATATTAATCAATCATCGTTTAAATTATCTCTATACCTAAGCATGTATATTTCATTTTATAATTAAGATTTGCAATTAAGTGTTACAATTAGACCTAGTATTCAATTCTCTTAAATCATCGTATACTTTTTTCTTCTACAGTTTTACTATATCGGCAGTTCTGTTTGCTAATGTAAATATGCTGGTGTAGTAAGAATGAAATGTATGACGCTTTCAAAGATTTGTTCTTAAAGTTAATATAAAAGAAAGTACTTTCGAGTGAACATTTTTAGTATTTAAGCAAACATCAATACCAAAAACTGGTTCGAATCCCCATCTGGGCATCCAGATTTTAAATCTCCACAATTTCCCCATATCAGCCCAGGCGAATGCCGGGAGGCATTCTTCCGTTAGTCTTCTGTCCTTTTCCCCCTCTAATAACCTCGAAGTCGACTAGGCGTAAAGCCATAAGTAAACATAAAAAACCCAAATCACCATATTTATTTAGTCTTTTCGTCTACTGCATAGGCTGTCGTGTAAAATTTTATCCAGAATCATTAGGTACGGCAGAAAGTAGTTTTGCAGTATTTTTTTTTTAAGGTATTTTAGGGATTCAGAATTCCTTTTTATTGTAAACCTCCCTAAATTTGGCGTCTGCAGTTAAATTGGCTGCCATTTTTGTTGACTTGAGTGAAAGTCTTACTCTACCAATAAATAAAAGTCCTGAATTTTCCTTGTTATCAAAGGCATCCGCTACATCCTTAACTATAAACAGAGTGTATGCGTTAAAACAAAGTTTTCTTGTGCGATGGATCCACGTGCTGTTGGTCTGAAGGTATCCATAACCTAAGACATTCTTTCAGTATTATAACAGAGCAAATAAACCGGGTTTAGGCGGAAAGTAAATAGAAAGATGTTCCTTTTATTTAGGATAACAATGTGTACTTTTTTGGTTATTTTCAAGGTAATGATGCAATTAGTACGATTTTTTAAGCTTACTTGCAGAAATAATAGGTATTTAAGATACGCTGTGTGTGTAAGATTTGTTCTTCAAATTAAGTATAATGGAAGCAGATATGATTAATGCCCGGTTATACTCCTTATGAGGATTGTGTTGGCTGTCTTGTGGATTTACAGCACTGAGTTTGTACAAAAGCATTGCCACATGCGGCCCGCGAAGTTTTTTTTTGGCTCGCCAAGGCATTCTGAAAAATCTGCCTTCAACCAAGATTTATTTCCCGTGCGCGACCGAAAATTGGTTTTGTATTTTTTTTATGATCTACACTGCGCATGAGTATTGAATTCGCCATCATAGTGACTAGGACAACCTCCGAGCGTGGTTGCTCTGGCCTCGCATTCGGGAGGACAGCGGTTCTAATCCCTGTCCGGGCATCCAGATTTGGGTTTTCCATAGTTTTCCCAACTCACTCCAGGCGAATGCTGGGATGGTTCCTCCAAATGGCCATGTCCGAATTCCTTTCCGTCCCTCGTCCCCAGTCCCATCCCGCCTCTAATAACCTCAACGTCAATGAGGCGTAAAGCCATAAGTTAAAACTATGATAACCACGTCAATACGCATGCTCGGTATAGATACGATGTGCAGTACTTTTCCTGTTGGTATGGTTATTTTCCATTTTGTTTTTACAACAGTAGGTATGTAAATTTTCCAGTTTTAGTAAAAGCATGAACCCTCCGAAAATAACACAGTTGGTGATGAATGTCGTGTGTTAAATGAACAAATATTTCTTTGGTGCTATAGGGAATAAAGCAGTCTGTCATAAAACGGTAGCCGTATTTAAGGAGTACATTACAAAACAGCGAATTTGGCTGTTAAATAAAAGCTGAGGAGAGTGTGAAAAGGATGAAGATTCAACAAACGTTATTTGCAAAGCAATCAACGCTTCGAAATAACGCTAAGGAGGCATGTTCATGATACTCTGCAATCTTGCTAAACGCAGTAAGCCTATTTCAGATGGCAAGTTTATTAAGCAGTGTGTGATAGTGTGTGAAAGTGTTTTGTGTTCTGCTGATAAAAGCAAATTTTAGAGTATTTCACGGCGAAGAACGATTACCGCTCGCATAGTTAGTGAGGTGAACACAAAACATCGACAGTTCAGATCGTTTTCTTGAGAATGAAGATGTAATTTACCACAACGGTGGGAGGTCCAGAGCAAAGTGATAAACAGAATCTGAACAATTCAGAATGAAATCCTCTTATTTATGGACACAAAGTAGATGTTTACTGATTTTGATATGATTGGAGATACGAGATGATTAACTGATAAATTTTCGGAATTTCATGAATGGAAATTGATATTGCAGAGAAAGGGGTTGTTTGAACATGAAATACATAAGGGTGTAAAACCCTATGCTTTCTGTCACTCCTGATATTGACACATCACCTTAAACAGTGCGGCTTCAACTTATTGACATAGTCGAATCGCACTGTGGAAGAAATGTTTAGCATTGTGACATTGACTCTTACAAATCTTTGCCTGCGGAAAAATTTTGTGGGAAAATGTTGTCCATAATTGGGTCTAAATACGTTTGTGAACAAAGTCTTTCTTGCTGGAACATCAACAGGAGTAAATTAGAGGCTTTTTGACAGATATTAACTTGTAGGCTGTGGTGAGAATCCAACAAACTATCGTACTCCTGATGTCTAAAAAAAATTGTAGAAAAATGTGATTGGGTTCATTTGTCTCATTAAAGAATCTAAAAATAAATATGCTTGCAGCGTAGATGATATGAAAGTATCACAATAAATAATTTGAATAAAACTGCTACAGTTTTATTTAATTTATTGATTTCAATGATAGAGTTTACACCTTTCCTGAAATGCAAAGTTAACTAATGAATGCAATCGTTTGAAAAGGTGCACCCTCCGCTAACCTCCGCTTCCGCAAAGAGGCCCTCGAGCCAATACAATTGCCCACCCCTGTCGGTAGAAAATGTTTCTGGCGGTGTCAAATAAGTCGGTACTATCGCTTTTCTTCCTATTTATAATGCCATTTTGTAGGATTGTTCACTGTTACAGGTCTACCAGAGATCTTGATTCCGCTAAAACAGCCCTCCTCGCAGAGTAAACGTCATAATACTGCGGTAGTCAATGGCAAGACGTATTTTCGATTATTTATCAGTAGACACCGGGTTATATGCATTTGCATATTGAGCCCATTCTCACAGGTTATTGCATATTTTACCTAAAACCTGTTGATGCATATTTTCGTTCTTTTTACAATATTTTCCGGTAGGGACCTAGTTAATAAAGGAAATATTACATTGTAGCTGGAAAAACCTACTATCATTCCTCTTAGCTGTCGTACGTCTATTTTGATAGATAATGTTTTTATGCGGCCAAGTAAATAACATATTTGAGACAAAGATAAATACCATACTGCGTCGCGCTCGCCTACTGCAGCAATATTCCTACAATTAAATTATGCATGTTGTTGTTTTGCGCGCTCATTGTATCAGCTTGGTCTTTTATTTGTACAAAGTTTAATATATACCATGCCTCCCGAAAATAAATGGTTTCTTCGTGGATAGCTGGCTACCCTGGAAATGTTTTATATTGTCGAGTCTGCCAGGAAAATATATCGTGCACAATAAAGTTTAAAAAAGACCAGCATGTCAGTCTTTATATCGCAATAGGAAGATCTACGGTAGTAAACAACTTCTAACAGTGGCAAGTAGCAGTAGCAAAAAAAAAAAAAAAAAAAAAAAAAAAAAAAAAAAAAAAATAATATTGATCTATATGTAGCATTACTTGCAAGTAATATTCATCTTCACTAACTTACAAACCCTGCCTTCAAAAATTTTCTGCGAAAATATTGCTTGAATCAAAATAAAATAGATGAGTCAGCATTTCGTAAAAATTACTTGCCAACAATTTAGTTAAATATTCTTGAAGAAGTATGCAAGCAATTCGAGGATAGGATTATTTGGATTTCAACCGACGAAATTACCGACAGTTGTAGCCATTACATTGCAAACTTAACTGTCGGTGCATTAAATCTAGAGCCCTCTTCCTCTTTTCTCGTGGCTTGCAAGGAATTTGAAATAGCAAATCCTACGATCGCTAGATTTGTTGAATGAGGACACTAAAAAAAAGTATTTTCTGAATCTTCTGCAGTTGAAAGAGTATATTTCTCTCAATTGCTGCTTCCTGTGTGATCAAGACTGCCAAAGCCTTCCAATTTGATATACGTGACGTGCTATGCTCACAGAGTACATCGAAACGCTATAGAAGTATCATCCATGTTTGGAAATATAAATAAACTAAGTTCAACAACAAAGTGTTTCTTAACGCACCTTCTCGTAATAATGCGAATAAAGAAAAATTGACAAATGTGACTTTACCTCCAAAACCAGTGGTAACTCGATGGCCAAGGTATGTAGAAGCTGTACTGTTTTACAATGAACATTTCAAGGTAGTTAAAGGTTTAATAAAAGACTTTGATAATACAGAGGTTATGGCAGTTTTACAGTAAAAGAAAGCATTTAAAATGGATATATATATCTATATATATAAAGATGAATGTATGTTTGTTTGTTTGTTTGTTTGTTTGTTTGTTTGTTCTACATGCAAATCCAGTTTTCATCCTATCTCGATCCTTTGAAACATTTGTCTACATTTGGTTGAAAAATTATCTGTATAAATAATACATGTTGTCTCATAATTTCGAAATACTACTGAATGGCGATAGACAGACGCGTTGGATATGGACGGCTGTATACTGCTTTTTCCGTGTATCGGTCAGACAGCTCAGTGGTTAAAGCACTTGCTTAAAAATGTTTGAGTTGTGGTCTCCGGTTCAAATCTCCGTGGAGGCTAAGATTTTTAAAAATTGTTTTTGATCGTAAGAGTCATGCCTGGATATCACAAAGTTAGGGGTGCAATTACTATTTTTATATTATTATTGTTGCATATTTTCACACTTCTTGCATATTTTAAGCATTTTTCAATCATATTTGCATGCATATTTCTAGCTTTTTATGTTGCATGTAATCTCTGCTAATTAGGCTATATTACTCCTTGGACCAGAATGGCACCGGCAGAACTGCTTCGTAAAGTATTGCTGGCAGTGACTTACGCTTCACTACTGTAGTGTTACGACGCCAATTTTCTCCTGAATTGCGACAGTATAACATGCCTCCATTTTATATGATTACTACACAACAATTGTGTGTTGGAAACATTAATTTGATGTTAACAGTAACTATATTTATGCTAGACATGCATAAAAGCACACTTGGCACGCAATTACACTCCAGAAAAGAGAACGCCAGTACTAACAAGATACGAAATGTGTATTTACAACCCCAGTATTTTTTATTGAAAAATTTAAAAAAATGTTTTATCCGTCGGCAAGTAGTTTTGTGTAGACAAATCCTTAATTTTGAGCGATGCAATGAGCCTGGAGCTTCCATTCTAGCAGCTGTCACAGCTGCCTAAACCACGTCCTCAATTATCTGCTTCATATATTCTAATGGATGATATTGAGACCCTATGAGTTCGGTGAGGCAAGCAGGGGAACCATCGTTTGTTTCGGCAGTAAGTAGAGCAGGCAGACCCGGCTGTGGCTGTATGCAGGTAGGATTGATAGAAGTGGCCCTCTTTCATGTCAGAGGCTTGTACTTCCATTGAACTTCTTTGCTGCAAAAGGTCTGAAGGTTCCAAACTTGGAGACACCGGACAGTCGGGAATAATTCCTGGCATAGCCGGTAAGACCATGAAATGTTGAGGGTATAGTCTGTTAAGGCGCAGTGGTTTCCAGCCTTCGGAGTAGTTTTTGGTGTTTCAGTGGTGATAGATTTGAGTTCAGTCTTATGTAATTTTCCCAATGGCAGCTGCAGAGTATACTACGGTTTGCTTGGCCAAACCCATAAGTACTCATTTCAGGCAATATGGTCTCTGTATCCTTGCTTTTCTCTATCTGCTCTTCATATTTTTATCTCAAAATAAGAATTTTTTGTCTTTTACCAAGCGTGGTGGGTGAGCGGTAACTCTCTGATCAAGTGTGGTGGAGTAACGGTTAGCGTTCTGGCCTCGCATTCGGGAGGACGGCGGTTCGTATCCCCGTCCGGGCATCCAGATTCGGGTTTTCCATGGTTTCCCAAATCACTTCAGGCAAATGCCAGAGATGCTTCCTTCAAAAGTGCATGGCTGAATTCCTTCCCATTCCTTGCCCCCCATCCTTTCCCATCTCAAAATACCTCGCTGTTAAGAGACGTTAAGCAGTGAAAATAAATAAATAAATAAATAAATGGTAACGCTCTGGCCTCGCATTTGGAAGGACACTGGTTCGAACCCCTGTCCGGGCATCCAGATTTGGGTTTTCCTCGATATCCCCAAATCATTTCAGGAGAATGCTGGAATGTTTCCTTCAAAAAAACTGTAACCATATTTCTTCGCGTTCCTTGTCTTCAGTCTTTTTCCGCATCTAATGACATCGACGTCGAGGAGGCGTAGATCTACAAGCAAAAAAATGTTTCCATTGTGCTACAGTTTTTCCAAAAACAACTTAACTTCACCTCTTGTACTACTGTTTTTCTCCATCATTTTGGTCAGTAATTTTGAAGCATGTGATGTTAGCCTTACAGCGGGATAATTTTCATATTTGTCAGCTTGAGCTTTCTTGAAAAGTGTGAAGATTCCTTCTACTATGGATTTCAAAGTTCTGTAGGAATCTTACGAATTATATCTGCCTTAATTGATAACAAATGATTCAAAGCTCTGTAAAAATGGCCTCAAGAACCTATCTCCCAAGTTATTAATATCGACATCACCCTCATTTTTCAGTGCATTATTATTCAAATTAATCCCATCATACAGTTACTCTATGTATTCCATCAATCGGTTTGCTCTATATTTTCAGCTTAAGAGGTTTCCCATGAACAATTTAACGTTTATACATCTATTCACTTTGTTCTTTAAATTTGTTTGATCTTCCAATATGCCACATCTACTTCACTTACAGCTATTTCCTTTTCTAATTCTTCGCTCTATTTTTGCAGCCATTTTTCTTGTTCTTTTGCTTTTTCCCACAAGGGCCTTTTACGCAAGTGATACATACGGGTTTGCCAAATTCACGGTACCAGACTTGGAAACTTGAACGCTGCAAGTTTCCCACGCCCTAAATTCCTTGCATGCTTCATCAACCACAATAGGGGGTGATGGTGGAACGTTGTATCTAGGAGAACGGGGATCTTGGCTTCTCCTGCCACACCCCAACTATATTGGGCTTGGTGGCGTGATGTGGAGGCTCCACCTCACTTAACATGTAGTTCCTCCGAATGGTGGTGGGAAAATAAAAATAAAAATATCCACTAATTCTATTATCTTCGGCAAGGGCATGTCACGGGTTATCCCAAACGTCTAACGAATTGTTTAGTGGGCGAGGGACAAATGCCTTCACGAGAAAGAAGGAAAGTTTATTTTATACATAATGCCTTTTTCGCAATGGCAAGAAAGAAGGGATGCTTTCAAATGTTCTCTATTTTTTTATATACTTCTAGTAGGAATTGAAGGATAGCTAAAAGGCGTGAAAAAACTGATGAATGGGACATTGCTTCTGGAAATGACTACCAGCAAGTAGACTCTCCTACTCCTCAAGTTTGAGAAGCTCGAGGGGTTCGCACTAAAGTTCAAACCCCAAATAGCAACAAAGTCGTTGTATCCTGTCGAGATCTGATAGGTTTACAGACTGAGTAGCCCCTTGAGGAGTGGGCATGAGAAAATGTGGTGGACGTCGTCAGATCTCACGATGGATATGTGACAGTGTTGAAGACATGCCACCTTCGTCTGATGTTCGACACTCCGACGTTGCCAAAAAGTATCAAAGCAGTTTATTTAAATCTCAATATTCGCCCTTATATAATGGGCCCGATGCGCTCCTTAAAGTGTCATCGGTTCGGGCATACGACGGTGACCTGCAAAGGCAACATCACCTGTCGAAATATGTAATGGCGTCGCATGAGCAGGGTTGTGGCTGCACGCCCACACAGATGTGCAATTGCTCCGTGTAACATCCAGCCTGGTACAGGGAGTATATAGTGCATATAGATGAAAACAAGGTACAGGAGTTGAAAATAAAGGAGCGACCATCTTACAGCAGAACTTATAAGTGGTTTAAGGCGTTTGTAGCTACACAGAAGTCCGTTGTGGACATGGGCACAAGTACAATATGCTCATGTCAGTGCAAAAGTGGCTCCAAACCCTTTAAGGTCATAATAACAAAGACTGCGAATGTCTGTAGGAATACGTCTGCAACCTCGATCACCAACACAGCAGGTTTACTAGTTCCACCAACAGAAGCACAGCCTTTCGTTAGAATAGCTACAGTCGCAAGTCCCTCCGCTACAGCAGCTGTATCTGCAGCAGAAGCAGTACCAGTAACGTCATCAGCTTGTAATGAATGGCAGTATAGAAACTTTAGGGTCCAAAATTCAAACATTTGGACGCAACTTTGTTATTGAAATACCATTCCTCTTCTCTTTCTAAAACAGCAACTGGCAAGGAAGGGAGGGGAGAAGGACTCCACGGAAAAAAAAAATAATTTGTAAGTCTTTGAAACCTTCTTATGATCTGATCAATTTCCAGAAATATTTGCGGATGAACCTGGTCCCATCCCTCGGCTGTCGCAGAGCGAGACTACAGCCAAACCGTGATGGGTGAAATTAAATAGGTAGGATGGGCCCCATACTTCAGAGGAACATTAAGAGCCTTCATGTTCACAAAGAGTAAGCACAATTCTTGGAACGGCTTTTACCAGTGTTTTCCTGTCTGTTGAAACACATTTTAGACCCAAAAAACCACCCAATGCTATGAGGTTAGGACCTGCCTAGGAAGGACGATACCAAGGGTGATCGAGGGAGGAGGGGGGAGTGGCTGTGTTCGTTCAAAACGCCTACTATGAACCCATTCCTCTCACCCCCCCCTCTACAAACAGTGGCAATGAGAATACGTGGTCACATCCAATTGAATGCTAAAATTGCAACCCAGAACACCCGTTGTTTACAATAAACCAGCAGGTATTTTGCGGCAACTTATTCGGTCATATATGCTTTTGGGTGATTTAAACTACCATGCCACACTGTGGTGTTCTGCCACCGATTATACCCGGGACCGAGTGGTTGGTAGACTGATGGAGCAAGAGGAAGTTTGTATCCTGAATTTAGAACGTAAGACTCGTTTCACTGTTGCTGTTGGTTCGTCTTGTGCCACCGACGTTTCATTGTGCTCTCCTTCAATTGCGGACTGCGTGCATTTGGAGGTGGATCGCTACCTCTATGGACGCGACAACTTTCCAGTATGGATGCTCGTAGCGTTTGGACGTGAGGCAAGTAACAACCAAACCAAATGGAACTTCAGCAAAGCTGTCTGGCAACACTACCGTCGCTCAATCACTCTCCAACAATATCGCGATATTTAGGAGCAGATGAATTACTTCACAGAATAAATTTACAAGGCAGCTTTAGTTTCCATGCCTAAAAGCTCAGGAATGCTGCGAAGGATGCCCATCCTCTGGTGGAACGACGAACGTGGTTCCGCAATTCACGGTCGGAGAAGGGCGTTTCGTCGTTTTAGGTTGCATCCTACACCCGAAAACCTAGGAACGTTGCAAATTACTAGAGCTAAAGCACGTCGTGTGATTAAGGAAAGCAATATGTCTTCATTGCAGAACTTTAAGTGTAAAATTAACAGTTCGACAACAGTCCAAAGTATTGGAGTCTATCTGCCATATATTTGGAAGGTACTCCCGCAAAACAGTACCTGGATTACTGGATGGTGACGAATGAGGCATAGTGCATTTGATTCTGGAAGCTGCAGTCTACATTAAACAACGCCAAAGACATCTTCTTCCAGACATTTTCAACTGTATATGGGCTGAGGGATACTTCCCTGACTCGTGGAAAAAGCAACTTTAATCCTGATTTTAAAACCGGGGAAAGACAAAATGTTAGTAGGAAGTTGTCATAACATGGCATAAACGAGCTGCGTCGGGATGACACTAGATCTATAGCGGATGTTAAACCATTGCTTTGAATGGTGTCTTGAGTCCCGAAATCTGCTGAGCCGCTTTCTATGTGAAATAAAAAAATTCTGTTCCATATTGGACAACCTGATCCTTCAGGAACAGGCGATAAAGGACGCCTTTATTTGCAGTCAACACCTTGGTAGTGTTTTTTTTTTTTTTTCGATATACACAAGGCCTACGATACTACATAGCGGCATAGTATTTAAGAAGTTTTTACAATTGTTTTTATAATCTGATTCTTCTGGTAGTGAAGTGTCCGATATTATTGTCTGGGAAATCTGTGTTTTTCAAGCATCAATTTTAAGTGACTCTCTTCACTGTTGGTATTAACAGCATTTTAACCATTAGTTCCATCTGGTACTCCCTACACACTGATGACTTTTTAGTTTTTTGTGCATGTAGCCTGAGAAGTGCTGAGAGGCAGTTGCAACTCACAGTAAACAAGCTGCACGAATGGTCAGTACACACCGGTTTTAGTTTCTCAGACGATAAAACAAGGTGTGTCCTTTTTAGTCGTAGAAATATTTTAAACAGGGCCTCATCTTACCTTGAATACCGATTTCTGTTTTAGTGAAACTATTAGGTTTCTGGGCCTCATATTTGACAGCAGGTTAAGTTGGCTTCCATATCTTCATGATGTGAAAGCTACAGCCCACGCCTTAAAAGCTCTAAGTGTTGTAAAATGTCTGTAGCAGATGATGGGGTGCCGATCGTTCCTGCCTGCTACAATTTTATAGAACCTTTTCTGTCTCGGTTGGCGTACGTTTTGCGTTTTATATGGTTCTGCCCGGGACAGTTATCTCCGGATATTGGGTAATGTCCATCATGCAAGAATTCAGCTCTCCACAGGTGCGTACCTCTGCAGCCCGAGTCTGGCAAGCTGCCGCTTGCCATCCGCCGGCATTTCCTCATGGTGCAACACTTCATACACGTTGCTCAAACATCTGGCAGTACCGTGTACGACGTAGTTATTATTTCAAATTTCTAACGCATTTATACCAATCTTCACAGAACGACAAAGCAGTTCAGATACCGTACAAGGACTATTTTATAAGAAAACTACCATCAGCTGACCGCTTTTTATGACCAGGGTTGGAGTAAATTTCCCGGTTTTTAAAAAGGCCCAGATAACCAACTGTTTACTGCTGACAATGTTTTAATATTTTTAGAGATATTTTAAACCATCACTTTTACCACGGTAAGGTGGCTAGAAGTTGAGCATTATAAACTCGTGCTGGTCAAACGGACCGTTCAAACATGGAGCAGCACCTTCCAGAGGGCGAGGGGATGGAGGTTCTCCTTACTCGCCTCCGCATATGGCACTTTGTTTCCTTCTACCAGGAGTACCTACCGGAAAGTGATGCTTGTGACGTACCTTTGATCTGTACCGTATTTTTAATAATAATGACCATGTGCCTAAAGTTTTAAAATGTTGTAGTTGGCGATCTCGTACAAAAATTTGGGCAGATCGACCTAGGTGAATGGGTCGGTGGACTCCTTACAACAATCAGTCCAAGTGTTGTTTATCTTTTTAGGGTTTTAAGTTTCTTCTAAGTTTGAAATTTTATATATCTTTTATAGGCAGCCGGCTAGTTTATTTTAATTCTCGTTTCAGCTGGTTGGCCTTTTTAGAGCCAACTAGTCAGGTTTTTTTTTTTATGGCCCATTTGGAGCCAGTGTTTTAGTACATATTTTACTTTATTTTGCTGTCTATATAGCCGTCCTTTTTACAGTTGGCCAAACAGATGGTAATTAATTTCAGTTTTAAGCCAAGGTTTTAGTCTGGGTGCTAATGTGAAAATATATGAAAATTCTCGCCAAGGCAGGGATGCGAAGCAGGGACCCGTTATTCGCCAGACTCCTTAAGCACGGAGCCACCTGACCACTACTGATATACTGTTAATATTATCATGTTGGTGACGCGAACTCGTAAGATTTTACACATCCAAAAATCGCACAACGCTCCTAAAGTTTTTATTTAAAAGCTTTGTACAAAACCTGAAGGCGGGTTGAATCTTCCCGCTACTGTATCAAACAGGAAGGCCAATTCCATTCTGTAGAGGCATACAATTTAACGTGGAATCAAAACCACGGAGCATCTCGGCGTAGCTCGTATAATTAAATAAATCTCCTAAAAATTTCTGCTCTCAACGGGATTTGAACCAGCGATGGGAAGTAGGAACTTTCAGAAGGAGGCACCTTAACCGCTGACCTACCAGACAGCCTTGTTCTGAAGTATACATGTGCTAAGTACTATTAAAATGGGAAAAACAGCGTTTGTGTGAACAACATTGAAGAAATTAAGGTGAAGGGGAAAGGAGGAAAGGGTTTAGACTTTTGTAAGTCAAACATTAACAGTATTTTTATAATATTTTAACAGTATACATATTCAAATTTCCATCAAAATCTGATAAAAACTATATTCCAAAAAGCGTCCAACGTGCATATCACACGCGCAACACATCATAGCATGTCGGTGACGCGAATTCATAATTTAACCGCAGCCTAAAGTCTGCCTATACAAGTTTTGACTTCAAAAACGTGAATCGTGTAGAAGGGGAAGAGGAAACAAAATGAAACTTCACGGGATGGGAGGGTAGGTAATGTTATTTCAGCAATTGAAAAAACTAGTCAAATTTACAAAGATCTGGACAGTTTGAGCCTACTTATCAGTATGGCGTTGTATCCCTTGTGGCCTTAATACAAACCCTGATCCGATTTGGAATGGTGTTACGAAGCCATTGTACCCTCTCCTGAGGCAAGTTGGCCCTTCTGGTCCTTGATATCGGTATTGTTTCGGAGATTACATCCGAGCTGGTTCTGCACACGTTATTACTGGGACAGATATGAAGATCTTTCTAGCAACTGGAACACCTAAGCATCCCGCAGACAGTTCATAAAGAGACATGTTGTGTATGGACCAGAGTTATTATAATGATAATTGGCATCACGATACTGTCATGTGAGAGGTAACATGCATGCTAGATGTCCGTTATGTATAGTTATCGTTAGTTCGCTTAATTACTCCCAGTGGGGGCCTAAATAAATCTATACTCGATAGTTCCCCACACAACGACGCCAGGAGTAATACCACTGTGACTCTCCAAAAATTTGGAAGAATGGGTCCTTTTGCCAGGTCGCCATACGATGGTCTTCAGTGGTAGTTTGGAACCGTGATTCGACGCTGATCACAATGCGACGGCATTCATCATCATTCCATGCTTCCCTGACAAAGCAACATTCCAAACGCAGCCGTCTGTGTTAACGGCAGCCTACGCATGTGACGGTAATGCCTATAACGGCTGCTGCTACTCTCCAACCAATTGTGCGGGATGACAATGTTGCAGGGAGTCCTTTCACTTGTTCCCGGTTGGCAGGCGCAGATGTGAAGTTGTACTGTACAACAAGCACATCGCAACGACGATTCTCCTTTGTGGTCAGACAAGGTCCACCAGAATCTTGACGACTTGTATGTCAGCATTCGTGTCCATATAGTCCAATATCTGGCAATGACCTACAAATGCCCAAAAAAATCTGGATATTGCACGATTCGACTAGCAGGCCAACTGGAGATCCACAATGAGGCCTCTCACAAACTGTCTGGTGCTGATAATTCCATCTCACAAGAGCGCATGGCATCTGTCTTTCAATGATCAATATCTGACGCTGTTTACGACACTTACAACCCCTATCAGGTGTTGAAACAACACTAATGAACTCGGGCGGCTGTACTACCCCTCACAGAGAGTTGCAACTTTATATAAACGCTGATGGTGTGTATGTGTATAATTTTACATTGATATCTAGCCTTTTCTGGGTGCTTCAGTTATTTTTGACTAGTGTAATTACACCACCCACCAGTGTGGCTGTGCGCATTAAGGCACCACCACATTGGATCGGGGAGGTATAACAGGACCAGGTTCGTGTACTGGAACCTGCGTACTTGCCGTCCTGATTGCGAATTTAACTTAGATCACTACTTATCATGTATTAAATTAAAATCTTTAGTAGAAGGGCAGTATTATCAATTCTGCAGATTTGTAGATTGAAAAGTTTGCAATTTTTTTATTGTCATCAGTCTTTCGACTGGTTTGATGCAATCCTCCAATCCTTCCTATCTTGTGCCAACCTCTTCATCTGTACATTTCCCCTACAACCCAAGTCATCAATTATCTGCTTCATATATTCTAATCTCCGTCTTCCTCCACAGTTCTTAACTTCGACTATTCTCTCCACCAGCAAATTAACCAAGCCAGCATTTCTCAAAATATAAGATCTACCAGCCTGTTTCTTCTTTCTGTAAGCTGCTTCCACAAACTTCTTTCCTTACCAATCATTTCCAAAACTCGTTCATTTCTTACTTTGTCTGTCTACTTAATTTTCAGCATTCTTCTATAGCATCACATTTCAAATGCTTCAAGTTTCCTTCTTTCCGGTATTCCCAAAGTCCATGTTTCGCTACCGTAAAGTGCCGTGCTCCATACATAGAGTTCTAATAAGTTTTTTCTAATTCCTAGATCAATATTGAAACTAAAAGATTTCTTTTTCATCAAGGCTCTTTTTCCTTGTGCTATTCTGCTTTATCATAATTCCTGCTTGGGCCATCGGTTGTAATTTTGCTTCCCAAGTAACAGAATTCACTTACTTCTCCAACTGCATTCGATCCTGTTTTTATATTCAATCTACTAGTATTGGTATCATTTTTGCTACATTTTATCACTTTAATCTTGCTTTGATTTATATTTAGTCGACAATCCTCCTTCAGTATTTTGTTCATGCCATTCAGTAATTTCTCAATGTCTTCAGCCCTTTCTGCTAACAAGACAATGTCATCAGCAAATCGTAGCATACTAATTTTTTCTCCCTGAACACCTGTGGCACATAGAAATTTTTCTTTTACTTTCTTTGTTGCTTCCTCTACATACAAGTTGAATATTAACGGGGATAGACTACAATCTTGTCTCACGCCCTTTTTAACTGATGCATGTCTCTCATGATTCTCTACTTTTATTACAGCCACTTGATTCTTACATAGTTTATAAAGTAGTTTTCTATCACAATACTTTAGACCTGACTTCTTTAAAATTTTGAACATCTTGTCCCACCTAATATTATCAAAAGCTTTTTCTAAATCAACAAATACCATAAAAGTATCTTTTTCTTGATCCGCCCTTCAAGTATTAATCATAAGGCCAGAATTGCTTCCCCTGTACCGCGATTTTCCAAACCCAAACTGATCTGCACCTACTATGTCTTCTACTATCCTTTCTATTCTTCTGTATATTATTCTGGTCAGTAATTTTGAAGCATGTGGTGTTGACTAATGGTGCGATAATTCTCACATTTTTCGGCTTGTGGTTTCTTCGGAAGTGTGAAGATGACATTTTTATTGAAATTATTTTCCTCTGTTTCAAACTTTTTCATATCAGTTTGAATAATCTTTAGATTCCTTCTTCGCCTAGGGATTTAAGAACTTCTGCAGGGATCTCATCAATTCCAACTGCCTTGTTTGCTTTCAAGTTATTCAGAACTCCATTAAATTCTGTCGTCAAAACAGGATCTCCTAAGTCATCAATGTTGACATCTCCTTCCTTTTGCATTACGCTATTGTTCATTTCGTCCCCATCATAGTTTCTCAAATTATTCCTTCCATCGGTTAGCTCTATCGTCTGAGCTTGAGGTTTCTCATTTGCAGCTTTAATGCTCATTCTTTTCTTCATTTCTCCAAAATTCTGTTTGATCTACTTTACCTACGACCATTTCCTTTTCTACTTCTTCACACAATTCTTGTAGCCATTTTTGTTTTGCTTTTTTGCATTTCCTGTTTGATTTCTTAACTGCCTGTATTGCTCTCTTCCTGCTTCATCCTGAGTATTTTTGTACCTTCCCCTCTGATCCCACCGAGCGTGGTGGTGTAACGGATAGCGTTCTGGCCTCGCATTCGGGAGGACGGCGGTTCGAATCCCCGTCCGGGCATCCAGATTTGGGTTTTCCATGGTTTCCCCAAATCACTCCAGGTGAATGCCGGGATGCTTCCTTCAAAAGGCCATGGCCGAATTCCTTCCCATTCCTTGCCCCCATCCTTTCCCGTCTCTAAAGACCACGTTGTTAAAAAGGGACGTTAAACTGTTAAAAAAAAAAAAAAAAAAAAAAAACCCTCTGATCCATCAGTTCCAAAATTTCTTCTGTGATCCTAGGTTTTTGGGAGCGTGTTCCCTAAAGTCTAATGTTTCTTTACCAGCTTTCATTATTTCGGTCTTTAATGCATTCCATTCGTCCTATCTTGAGCTGCTTTCATAGTAATTAGACCAAAGTATACCATTTTTGCAAATTTTTCTCTGGTACTAGATTGTTTCAGTTTATTCACTTCGTCTGTTCTGCTTATGCTGCTTCCTTATTCGCTTGAATTTCAGCCTGCACGTCATCACTATCAAATTATGGTCAGTCTGTCTGCTCCTGGGTACGCTTTAGAATCTAGAACTTGATTAATGAATCGCTGTTTGACCATGAAATAATCTAGCTGAAATCTGCCTGTATCCCCAGGAAGTTTCCAGGTGTAAATCCGTCTTGCATGGTTCTTAAACAGTGTGTTCGCGACTACTAGCTTATATCTTTCATAAAATTCTAACAACCCGTTTCCTCGCTCACTTCTTTCTCCTAGACCAAAACTTCCTACAGTATTCCCCTCTCTTCCTTCTCCCACTATTGCATTCCAACCGTTTGCATAGACTTCATTATATGAATTATACTTTGTCTCGGGTCTTAAGACGAGAATAATATTAAGCAGTAATAAATACTCTTGTGATAACTTCATATTTATTTCACCTTCTAAAATTATATAACGTAAATAACTAGTCTTTCCTTACATAACTTAAAGGGTGTTTCAAAAATGACCGGTATATTTGATAAATCAATAAAAACTAAACGGGCAGCAACAGAAATACACCGTTTGTTGCAATATGCTTGGAACAACAGTAAATTTTCAGGCAGACAAACTTTCGAAATTATTTAAAATTTTCAACAACAGATGGCGCTGCAGTCTGGAAAAATCTAAAGTACGATATTTTCCGCATATCCACCATGCGCAGCAATAGTATGGCGTAGTCTCTGAACGAAATTACCAGGAACCTTTGTAAACGTGTTAGGCGGGATGGCTTGACATGCAGAAGAGATGTACTGCTTCAGTTCAATTGTTTATGGATTGTGGCGGTACACCTGGTCTTTAAAGTGTCCCCACAGAAAGAAGTCACAGGGGTTCAAATCTGGCGAACAGGGAGGCCAATCCACGCCACTTCCTGTATGTGTGGAATAGACCAAAGCAATCACACGATCATCTATATCTTTCAAATCGCCTGCAGCGTCATCTATTGTTGAAAATTGTAACTTCAGTAATTTCGAAAGTTTGTCTGCCTGAAAATTTACTGTTGTCCCAAGCATATTGCAACAAACGGTGTATTTCTATCGCTGCCCATATAGTTTTTATTGAAACACCCGGTAGGTTACTGTTGGAGTGCCTTATGGTAGTTCAGTAGACTGTGTTTTATTAATGGTATTGCGTTTTTTTAGGTATAATTGCAGCAGCGCGTTAGTTATAGGGTTTATTGGAAACTTAGTCCATATAATAACTGAGATACCATAGTGACCTCAATTTTTAACTTCAGACTATAGAACCCTTTTTGGTTACCAAGCAGGAGTAAAGTCGCAGAAGTCCATGGTTATTATACCCTGTTTACTCCAGGTGGCGGTTCGGGGTCATGTTACCCTGGACCTGCTCCTCACATCCTCACTACACCACCCCTCCCTTCCAGCCTTTGAGCTGACCAAGTGGAAGAGAGGTAAATTTCCCATTTGCATGTATGAACAGCTGAGTAGGGATCGAGCAGACTGACCTTGAGCTACCTCTGTTGAGTGAACGGGCTATAGTGCGGTGATGTCTGTGCGCTCTGAGGGAACCGAAACTAGCAATAATTTCGTCGTAATTACACCAAACATGGCTTTTATCTTTCAGTGATTTGTAGACAGAAATGTTTGCAAAAATTTTATAAAATGTTTTATTTATCGTGTATGGGTTAGGATGAGACTAAAACTGTTTTTATATTACACTACGTGTCATTTAAAAACATTTAAGTTTTTTTTGTGAAATGTTCCAATGCCAGTAGAACAATATCATTGCTGGAAACGGTTTTGATATGATAGAAAGCAACTAACGGTATTTGCTTTATCTATAAACGTGTTATTAGTTCTCAGCATTTGGACGATCTTCTGGAAAAGTTTGAATCGCATTAATCATTATGACTCAATGTGCCAGTTTATCAAGAGTGGCAATTTGAGTGTAGTTTGTTGGAGATGGCCACGTGCAGCTATTTGAAGCTTATATCGTCGCTTAATACGCACAAAAATAACATTGAAAATTTAATAATCTATTACAGAATAAAATAGGGTTTACTACTTCAGTTAACTTTCCCAATTAGATGACGTTGTCTAGAATATTTAGGTAGCTGCCGATGATTTTCTCCAACTATTTTGAAAATAGCAGAAGGTAATTTCTATTTCTTTACAAATTCTATTGATCCCTCCTTCCCACTAAACCCCCTGTTAATGAAGACTACACGTCGGTTTACCAGGTATGGAGTTCAATGCGCGTAATATTTATTAATAACCTTTTCTTGCCGGCCTCGGTAGCGTAGCGTAAGGCCGCCGGTTCGAATCCGGCCACGGGCATGGATGTTTAAGTGTTGTGTGTCTGTGTGAATGTCCTGTCCGTCCTGTGGCGTCCATACATTGGAAAATACAATATATACTGGCTGATGATTTATACACTGAATACTACAAAATTACATTGAGCTGGCTGTATGGCCTTCGTTGCCAAATGCCATTAAAAAAAAAATTCTTCTTTATTTTAACAATACTGGCAGAAAAATTTCGCACGACATGTACTAAAGCAGCACTAAAAGCCAACGATAAGTCGAATAGTTTGAGACCCATCCGTTACATTGCTGTTCAGGACGGAGTATCGCTATTCGCTACCAACTTGACTCTTAACCTCTAAGGACGAATTATTTTTGGTGAAAAATACGAAAAACTGTATAGTCTGTTACTGAATCAACTCGTACAAATATAAGCTCTGTCGTAACTTGTAGTAAGGAGAGATGGTTACTGTAAACAACAGTAAAAAAGGGGGGGGGGGTAAAATAACTAATCTAAACGGAGAAACTTAACCTGGAGCAAACAATTTTCCTGAAGTGTCGAAGGGATTTGTGTCAATACTTCCGCCAAGGATTGTGACGTCTGATCACTTTAGGTCTTGTCTTGATTAAAAAAAAAAAAAAAAAAGGAATTTTAAACCATAAGGATGTACAAAGTAAGTATTTCTCCAAACATAAGTTCCAAAGGTGATCATTGTTCAAAAATTTCTAAAACTCAAGTTTTACCATACATTATATATAGAGGAAAGTGACTTCTCAGTAAACCACGTATACAGTCTTGTGAAGAAGTGATTCCTCTGCATGACATCTGATCTTTTACAAAAAATAAGAAATGATCAGATCCGTTTAGAGAAGTTAGTTTTAGAAGGGTATGTGACAACAAAGATGAATTTAATTGAAATTGGATGGAGATAAATTTTGTTTTCTCTTAACAATCTCGATGAACATTAGAACTAGGCGAGTTAGTATATCTTCTTACTGTTGCCAGGAGGTGCCACTTTCCCAGGGACCAGCAGATGTTGGAGACGTAGTTTGTCTATTGAGAGACGGACTGGGATTCCGGGTAAAGTACGTCGACCATTCAAAAGATCCTTCTGAGCCAGAAGTACCCGGGTGCCGGGTGGTTGCCAGATGTTGTTCTTCTGGTCTTCGAGTAATTCTTGACCTACCTCACGAGCAGTGCACCTGTACGCATAATTATTCAGATGTGTACACCTGGAATGTTTCATCTAGCACGGTATGGCTTGTACTTAAATATTGCGAAGTTTGTCCATTGTATAAATAATGTGTATTTCCCTATTTTTAGTTTAAGTATTTACTTCTGTAATTGTGCGTGCCTTCAATATTTTCTCACGTTTCTATTCAAACAAGTTTACTGCTTTTGTATAGCTTCAGTAATACGTTCCTTGAAACTGTATCGTTTAAATGTTTGAACTCTTTCTGCAGTTATCACTGAGTAAATTGTTAGTCTAATATTATATGGTACAAATTTCTTGTCGTACAGTCTAGAAAATCAGCAACGATATCGTTAAATTAGCTCTATGCATCTCGCATCAGCGAGGCGGAAGGTTCAAAACGTAGTTTAAATGGTCTAACAATTTTGTCATTTTACGATGTAATTGTCACACATTTCGGAGGCAAAATTATTGAAAACACATTTTGCTCACGTGTGTCTATATGCAGTCATGATCTACCTATTTACATATTTAACTGGACCATAAGAAAATTGCTTTCACACCTAAACAACGGGTACTATTCTTGTACCCCCCCCCCCCCATCCGATCCAGACACCAAACACAAATCGGACCCTATTGGTCGCAGGTATTAGTTTTTTTAAATTTCTTGTAGATATAAGTGCTACCACATAAAGAGATAAAGTTTATTACAAAATCCTCGGTAATTTGGTGTGACGTTTTTATAATTTAATCCAGGGAATTTAATTTCAGGACCGTTTGCACGAGATGAGGTGTACAGCATTTCCCGAGGTTAGCATCGAGATAAGTCGGACTGTGAGAGAAATGGTAGATATGCTACGCAAAGTCGTAACTGAACTTGAAGGGATTAAACTGAATACTTGTGTGTCTGTTGAAAGCTTACCGACACTGAGAGTTACTGCTCCAAGCGATATGAGACGATCTGGTTCTGCACCAACGTTGTCGGGAGACAATGTGGCATGTTCATCCCATTCAATGCAGGTAAGCGACCTCTCTAATTCTTTATGCTACGATATTATTTCAAAAACAATATCAGGTTATCAGGAACTTGGGTAATTCACTGATTTATGTATTTCATGTTCACTGTAGTTTACTCTTGTTACTGAAGAGTATGAAACCGCAATCCGTCCATATAGTTTCCGGAGTCATAAGGAGATGCGGGAATGATTATAGATGTTAAGTGTGGCAAATATAGTAGCACGCGTAGAAATCTGCAAAGTTAGTACTCTGAATAATAGCTCGTTGAGGTAAACGTGGCGGAGGCGGGAAGAGGGGTGGTGGAGGCATACAGTGAATATATACCGGATTCAATACATTAGATTACAGCGAAAGATTTTGAAGTTGAAAAAAGTTTCCTTTACAATGCCTTTTGATTTAGTCAATTCCAAAGTAATATGCAGCATGCATTCTGCCTCCAACATTAGATACCCCAGGGGCAATGCTTCTATGTGTGCCATGTCATATGGGAATCTGACGAGGCAGTATATTAGCCGAAATATACTTTTATTAAATGGATCGTTTCAAATATTAAAGTATATTTGCGATAGTTTCCAATAATTTCAGGTATTTTGGAGTTACACAAGAATTGGAAAATATTGCATAATTTAAAGGCGTCATAATAGTGTCTTCTAGCAATGAAATAATTCCGAAAGTAAACAGATGTTAAATGGGCGCGCACAGCGAAACGAAAGACTAGTGAATTGACATATTTGAATTTTGTAGCTCAGCAAGAAAGAATAAAATACTCAGTTCCGCAATTGTCACGCTGTGAGTGGGTGGCCTCCCAGCCCGTTTATTCTGAGAATTCGCTGTAGGAGATTCTAGTGTTTTGGGAACTCCTACTTTAGGCGGTTTGAGAACTTTAGAGAAATTTCGAATTGTTTAGAGATGAAATCAGAGTCAATTCGGCGTTTATTCCCTATGGCTTGATCAGAGATTTGGATCAGGTTATCCCAGATTCCATCGAGCAAACAGTGTGTAGCAAACTGAGGATAGTAGTGCCAAAGGACACCAATGATGCTTGCCGCCTTGGGTTGGAAGTTATCCTCTCTTCCTTCCGTCAGATGGATGAACTGTGCGACGAGTGTCCAAGATTTGGCCGAGCTACAGCATCGTAAACAGAACTGACGTTTCAAAGCCGTGTTGAGGGAATGAATAAGAAGCGCAAGACGTTTTCACGATAACAGACTTGTTGTCAAGTGGATATTCTGACGTTTAACTTCCAGCATTTTGTGTTGCTTGTGTTGCTTCTGTTGATTCTTAAAATGAAAATAATTGTATTTGCCTATTTTGAATGATTTTTCAGGAAGAAAATATTGCTGTATTTTTACAGGATTTACCCCTTGGCATCATTAGTAATTCTCAGATGCCTGGAATTTCAAATGGCTGTGCAGTAGAATTTACGTCCATCGATTGTAAAAAATGTGAACAATTTAATATAAACTCAAGTGAACCTGTAGAGATGTTGCAGCGCGTAAATGTTATAAAAAACGAACTTCAAGCAATTGAAAACCTACTTAAATCATCAAGCTGTTGTATGGTGGTATGTACTCGAATGTTGTTGCTACAAATTTTTAGTAAAGATTGTAACTATAAATTATTTTTTAATGTCAATTGATTTTCGTTGGTATTTTCACTTACAATGGATTCTCGTACATATTGGCTGATGTTATATATCTCCTATGTTTTAAACAAGTTTAGCTACGATAAATTGTATCTCCCGACCCATCTGGGTTGAATGTTGAAAGATTCTTGTAGGTAATTCATCTATAAATGAGATGCAGAAGTTAGAAAAGTTCCAGTATTGCTTATAGCAGTTCAATCCAAGGTGTTTAATCGTAAGCAATATCTTAGACATAGTAGAATCGGTAATAATTTTCGTGTTGGATGAGGGAATATTAGAAAATTGTTTCTTAATGTCATTTAGGCTTGATACCACACTAGTAGCGGAAGAGGAGTTCCGAATATCTAAGAACCCCCAGAATTTCCTATGGCAATAAGGATTATAACTTTATTTGCTGTATTTGTTTAACTTAAATACTAATGCGTTGGGAGACTTTTTCCAAAGTACTACACAGAAGACAATTACATAAAGGTTTCAGAAATGTGTGATTGCTTATATGCAAGTGAACATGATTTTAAAATGAAGCGGATGATCACATTTTTTATTTTTTATTTTTTTTAAGATATTTAAAAGTTCAAATTTTATTCGCATTCGAACCATATATTCTACAGTATATCTGTTAAATCATATGATTTGTGAAAAGCCTCTCAAGTAATTATTTTAAATCTTACATTAGAATCTACAAGACGATTCATGTCTGACTTGAGTAGGAAAAATAACAATATAGAGAAGCGGCATTTCGTAGGTAAAGCTTTTTAGACGGCAATGTCTCAAGCTTATTAAATATTTTTTTGTAAAGAAAGCAAACTAAGCTAGTAACATCGACCAATATACAATTAGTTACATAGCTTAAATTTGATTTAAAAGTAACGGTATACACAGCTGAAATTTTGACGATATTATTGGATAGAATTAACCATTGCTCTCAACTATTTTGAAATCCATATTTATACCAAACTTACAAAAATATTAAATTCATATTGATCCGAAATAGTTAGCTATTTCATTGCTGTAGTCTCATTTTGTACCTCAGGAGAAACGATAGCCGAATAACCAATTATGGACTGTCAAGTGGAGAGGTGGTGATTCTGCGGATACTCTAGTTTCAAATACCAAAACTGGTCGTCCAAGTCTCTGATTTCTCAAGTTTCTACGAAATCTTCTCAGGGAATTGCTGGAATTGTTTTTTTTTTTATGTTGGTTTTCAGGTCTTCGTAAATATCCCCTGAAGCTAAAACAATTGCCCACCGAGCGTGGTGGGTGAGCGGTTAACGTTCTGGCCTCGCATTCGGGAGGACGCTGGTTCTAATCCCCATCCGAGCATCCAGATTTGGGTTTTCCATGGTTTCCCCAAATCACTCCAAACGAATGCCGGAATGCTTCCTCCAAAAGGCCATGGCCAGATTCCTTCCCATTCCTTTTCCCCAGTCCCATCCCGCCTCTAATGACCTCGACGTTGACGAGGCGTAGAGCCATAAGAAATAAAAAAAAACAAAAAAACACTATTGCCCGTTTCGCCCTCTGACGATGTCCCCAAGAGTGAGTCGCCATTCTCTGTGAATTCCTGTTCTCGGCCAGTTATATTTCGAATTTGCCTTCTGTTGCGAAAACTGTCGCCACCATATCGAAGCTGTAATTTTAAGACTATTTTTTTTATTTAATCGACATTGTACTTGTTGGCCGTACAGTTAAGGTGCGTTACAGTTAGTGTTGCTCCTGTGTATTTGTGTGTGAGATATATATATATATATGCCACTGTTAATATTGCAAGTTTGCTTGATAGTAAAATACTAATATATATTGTATTAGTATTAAGAACATACACATTATAAATAGAATTTAACAGTAAAATTATAGCCTGCCAGTGGTCTGTGTACATTAAAAGTTAGAAATTCAAAAAGGGTTACAAAAGTAGTAAAACAGATTTAATTGTATAATTATGATGATCCAAAAGATGAGATGGAATTATTATAAAACATTACACTTTAAATTTTAACAATAAAATTGTAACCGTGTAGTGTTCTGCAAACGATAAATATTTAGTGTTCTTGTTACTGGCATTTTATTGTTCAAAAGATTTGCAGCACAGCCTAATCGGCCAACAAAAGGAAACCGCTGTTACCATAAAAGCAGTTAGAGGTACCGGAAAATTTATAATTTAGAAAATTTACCGACTTACCACGTGTGGTGTCCTAAAACAAGCGGCAAAACGAATCTCATTTGTTCTTGCTAAGATTTCATTAGAGTAAGAAAGAGATTAAAAGTTTTATAATTTTTTTTTTATATGGTTAGCTGTAAACAGTGAAATTCCAATATACCTATTATGCACTTATCAGTTTTATTTATTCACTTTTCCTAGTAGGAATGGAACGAGTACATCAACCAGACTGTCACAATCGCTGAGTAGCGTCATCTACGGATGCTATCATTTGGCAGGCGCGCGTTAGCAAAGTATGCCGTTGAAAACTGACGCAGAGTAAATTTTAATAAAACTGGAATTTTACCCCAGACTTCCTTTTCCTGAGATTCATTAATGTCGATGACGAGGCTAAGCAACAAATAGAGCTGATCTGTATCTTTGAGTGATGTTCAGTAGCAGCGCGGTAAATGTACACACCCAGCGAGTCTGAAGCGGAGCCGTAGGAGGAAATTGGTATACCGCAGTACTAACCTCTAATAAACTGTTACACTTGAAGAGAGTGAATATAACTGCTTATACGTCCAAGCATTACACCGGGAAACTCTTCATTCTAACTAAAATTTGCTGTTTGCAGAGAATAGAGGCTTATTTCCTCATTTTTAAATTTGGTTCAAATAAGAGCTGTCATTTTATATACTATTCAGTCATCAGATGTTAATTTGACATGTGTTCAGAATTGCTTTAATATTGCTTGTAATTCCACTGATTTGTTGAAGACAATCTTTCTGCTTCTCCAGCCTTTGAGGTGCAGGGAGCCAGATAAGGACTCAAGAAACGCAAAGGACAGATTTACTTTTTGTCAAACTAGGTGTGAGCTGTATGACAGAAGTGCTTGATTAATCAATTCTATTCTTAAGTATTGCTGTTTCAAGATCTGATGTTATCAAAAGAACCTGTCATCAGTAAGAAATTAGCCGAAATAAGTAGTTCACCAAAGTATAGGTACTTTTATCTCCCTGCAGCATTCT
Source organism: Vandiemenella viatica (assembly GCA_031002005.1). NCBI lineage: Eukaryota > Metazoa > Arthropoda > Insecta > Orthoptera > Morabidae > Vandiemenella > Vandiemenella viatica. The sequence goes on along the minus strand of CM061921.1, from coordinate 301,590,244 downwards.
TAACATTTGCGACAGTCTTTGACCATTTAAAAGTCACAATTCTTTATATAATTAACTCTGCTAGAAGAGTTCATTGATTCCACTTCGAAAGCAATGGTTTTATTATTAAACTATGCCATTCAAGTGAAGTGGTGAACTATATACGTTGGTAGAATGGTGAGGGAACGTGCGGCCATACGACCCTGTTGAAAGTGTAACAGTACCTGATGCTATAGGCAGGAGGACAATCTCTACCTCCAGCGTTTCTTCTCCCACTCTTTTCCAATCAACTTATATCTCAAATACTTATAAAATGCTTAATTTCCAATGAGAGGTGCTATTGCTCCGCAGATCCATGAAATTCTATTTATTTAAACTCGTTCACACTGCTAACAATGGGCTACCCGAGCAAATTAAAATCCCTCATTATTAATACTGAAGGCAACAATATTAAAATCCAAAAGTTAATTTAAATATAGTCAATTACTGATTAAAGGGAAATGGGAATCGGGGTGGATGGGCAGGCAGTGTGTGGCATATATGTCACAAAAACTCATTTCTGCATTGTATTAGAATGTTCATAGCATAAATTCTACTACTAGGGTGAGGAAAATGAAACTAGTGCGTCAAAATAAGTTCTGGTTGTTATTTCCACATTATAAATTATTAATATTCACAATAATAGTTTCTTTATACAGTGTAATCGTGAAAGTCGATTCTGCAGGTTAATTTAATCGAATTTTGTATAGTACTTTTTCTTCATGTTCCGCATTTTGCACTACTTAACTAAGACGCTATATAATAAGCTTGTTAGCCTATTTATTCAAATAATTCTCCTCAAGCTACCTTGTTATTGGAGTATTGAACATTTGTCTACTTTCTATAATTGTGGAAAAATATCAGTATATTTTTAAATTTCAGGAGCAAAATGGTGGTAACACCCAAGAAAGCGCAGCAGCCAGTACAAAAGGCAGTACCAGCATACCAAGAAAAACTGCTTTCTTGAGGAGAAAGAATCCCGCAGCAGCGTCTACAGAAGTGAGGCCTTCTAGAACAACCCTAAAAGTGAAAAAATCATTTCCAATTGTCACTCCACTGATAGCTGCTAAGAAGCCTTTTTCTGAAAAGGCGGGTCCTTCTGGAAAAACTTCCCGTGTTTCTCAGAAGAGACCAATCGTAGGAAAAAAACTGCCAGTACCTACAAGCGTCCAGCAACCATCGGTGGTATCTAGTTTAACAAGTGTTAAAAAACCGCCTGTATATACGAAGTCAAGAATACAGGTTTTAGAGGTGGCAGGTTCATTACAAAGAACTGTAATATCTTCAAGACGAAAGGTCAGGCCACAAAATCAAAACGAAACGGAAAATTCTTCAGAATCCCAATGATACTAGAATTGCTAAGTGGTTGCAACTATTTATTGAATTGTATGTTATTTCCAATTGATTTCGGGTGCCATAAGTGTAACCTGCCAACTGTTGAGATTAGTTTAACCATTGATTATACTGCAACCTGATGAAATATATTTCTTTTTTTTTTTTATTTATGCTATTATCTAACAATGGATAAGCTATACCAAAATTGGTAAAGTCCTTTCATAAGAAACATACCAATTTTTGTAATGTCTTATATTGTACAGTACAAAATTGAATGAAATCCTTGTAATGTTAATATATTAATGAAACCAGAGAACTATTAAACCAGTATTACTATTTCTATTGTCACCTTATTTAAGAAACAGACGCAAGATATACAGCGTGATTCTATTATTTCTCCTTGTAATGGTGTATTTTTGCACAATGTGTATGTTGGTTAGTGAAGATTTAAAGGTTAATTTATGGTTAAACCTGAGTTAAGATTATATTTTGGTGCAGGAATAGTGAAAAACTAGATGCAGATTTATCTTTAGTTTAAGAATTTTTACGTCATAAGCCCTTAACGAAGTTGATTTGTCATTAAAGAGATCTAAACAACGGTGTATTAAAACGAAATGTGCTTATAGGTATGTAATATTCACAATTTACTCTTTTTAGAAACATACATTTCACTAATAAACCTCAAAATTTATTGAAACAAAACTTGTCACTTCCAGTGAATTTTCCTAGACTTCGTGCGAGTCATCTTCCATGTAGAAGGTTAAATACAGTCGCCACTTGTTGAACAGTTTTATCTTCTCCGCAGTCACACTTATTATCGGCATTAACGTAGCCCCATCTTGCTAGATTAACCATCGATCTGCACACTCCTGGTCTCAGCCTATTTGGAGACTTGCATCTGAACCATCCCTTTTCATAGCCAGGTGGTAAAGTTCGACTCTTCTCCACCCAGAGGAAAGATAAGGGAGAGGGAAGGGTACTTAGCTTCCCATAATTGTCACATGGCTTTCTCAATTATATACATAAGGTCCTTTGATGTTACTGCATTTCAGTATTTGCCCGTGCGGTGACTGTCCATCCAAGGGATGAGTGTATTTATGGTCCTCTTGTTTGCTGTTGTTTCTCTTCGAGCCTAAGTAGGTGCTGTTCCCGCCAGATAGAGCCATTCGACTGGAGTGGATTTTAAACAACCTATTATGCTTTTACAGGTGTCATTGACAGCTACATCCACCTGTTTGGCAAGAGTTGAATTGTACCATATAGGAGAGGCATACTCCGAACCCCAATAACACAATGCTAAGGCAGAATTTCACACAGTTTCCGGTTGGCTATCCCACTGTGATCCATCCAGTTTTTTAAGGAGGTTGTTTCTGGTGTAAACTTTCATACAGTGCTTCTTTAATGTACGAGATTTGTGAAGGGTCACTTGCGATTTTTTTTTTTTTTTTAAGTGTCATGATTTTTCACTTCGACCCCAAACGTTACTATCTTTAACCTAAGAGTGGTTTCTCAATTCTATAAATGAAAAGTACATACATGTGTCTTCGCAACATTCGTATAAGCTAGTTAGTGCTATAGTAAATTGACAGAACAGATAAGCGCGTTAGTGAGGAAGCTCGCCACTGAATTGAAGTATGTGCTGTGTGCGACCAGAGCGAGAGCGTCTATTGGCTAGCAGTTTATCAAACAGGGTTAAATTTATTTGGGAAGATCATTCTTGGATGTCAAAGAATCTGCAATTCTACAGAAGTGTAGCGATGAAGTTACGAAGGCTGAATATCATGATCACTGTAGAATTTGACTAATAGTAGAATTCACATTTTTTGTTCCTTACATCATTTATCTTGCAAAAATTGATATCGCCAAATTTCAAAACTAAAATGATTTATCTAGTAAACTATCGTTTACAGCTGGATTATATAAAAACCTAAAGTTAATTTTGTGCAAAATTTGTGTGCAAGAAAGTCACATTTTTCACTTCTGATAATTTTAGATTTTTCAGGCTTTGCGCAAACTATATACGGCCTTTGTCGTAGCCTGGTCTGTATTGGCTCAGGTTTCTGCGCGGATAATTATGTGTAGGTCTCTATAAGAGACGAAACATGAAAGAAAATACACAATTTTACTATAGACATCTTGACTTCACAGGAATTTATAGGTTCGATAGGCCTTTGATTCAACTGTGTAGATAAGCTAAGACGATTCTTATTTGTAAAATGTAAGATTTCCAGCGCTGACTAAGGTTTTTGCTACATTTCATCTAGAAAAATGTGTCTAAACGAAAGAGCACGCTAACACTTTTGCAGATACAATGGCCACTGGACTGTAACGAGATGGTACATGAGAAAAAATGTTTAATGCAAATTATGTATCGACAGTGAAACAGATTAAGAAAGAAAAACCTAAATGGCCGGTAATTTTCAACGCTACGTACCTATGATTCTAGGAGGCAGACTTCAATCTGCCTTATATTGACTGGCGTAACTACGTTCACTTCACAGGTAGCAGGGAAAAGGCAGCCTCTGAAGTAATTCTCGATTTGTTGTCAGATAATCATCTCCAGCAGCTAGTTAATGAACCTACGCGGTGTCATAACGGTAGCGAAAACATTTTAGATTTGCTGGTTACCAACAGGCCAGAATTATTCAGACATTTCAACGACCACAGGAATAAGCGATATCAAAGCGGTAACTGCGACTATCAAATTAATGACCAAGCGAAAAAGGAAAAAAGGGCGGATTGTATAGATTCAGTAAGGCCTCAAATGAGTGTTTTAGAACCTACCTGAGGAATAATTACCGTAACTTCAAGTCAACAAACTACACCGTTGAAGAGATGTGGCATCGATTAATACATATAGTCAGGGAAGGTATGGAAATACATATACCGAAGCGGACAATAAAGGGGGAGAATGATCCACCGTGGTACACATGCGAAGTCAAAAGATTACTCAAAAACAAAGGAAAAGATACGCACGCTCAAGAAGGAAGGGATGTCGCAGTGATTTAGAAACCTTAGCTGAGTTAAGAGAACGTATTAAGAATGTAATGCGCGAGACCTTCAACGATTTTCATTCCAACTCTCTCTCTAAGAGTCTCACAGAAAACCCAAAGAAATTTTGGTCGTATGTACGAAAAGTTAATTGTACCAACGGCAATATTCCAGCACCAATTCGTGAAGGTTCCGAGGTTAATGAAATCCGCGATGAAGCTAACGTACTAAATGCTGTATTTAAAAATTCATTTACAAATGAAAATAAGGATAGTATTCCCGTTTTCCCACGCCGTGGCGAGTCGGTGATGGAATCATTACGAATAGATACTGCAGGTATCATTAAGCAATTAGAGCTCCTGAAGTGGGGGAGAGCACCGGGCCCGGATGGAATTCCTGTAAGAGTATGTTCAGAGTAAGCAGCGGAAATCTGGCCATTTCTGTCTGATATATTCAGTAAATCGTTAGAAGAGCGAAAAGTACCTTCAGAATGGAAAATCGCGCAAGTAACTCTGATTTTCAAGAAAGGTGATCGAAGTGATCCTAGAAACTATCGTCCCATATCTATAACATCTGTTGTAGTTATAAAGCATATTATATGCTCGAACATCACAAATTTTTTAGATGAAAATAATTTGCTTACAACAAATCAACACGGATTTCGGAAGAAAATATCATGTGAAACACATCTGGCCATATTTACACACGACGTAATGAAAGTTATTGATGCAGGTTCACAAGTAGATGTTTTTTTTTAGATTTTCAGAAAGCCTTTGACTCTGTGCCACACAACCGCCTTTTAGCGAAGCTTCGAGTGTACGGTATATCGGATCAGCTTTGTGAATGGATAAAGGATTTTCTAACTGGTCGGTCGCAGTATGTTGTCGTTGAAGGAGAAAATTCTTGTAATCTGGATGTTACATCGGGTGTACCTCAAGGAAGTATAATAGGACCACTTCTTAATTTTTATAAACGATCTCTGAGACAAAGTGAAAAGCCTTTATAGATTGTTTGTTGATGATGCGGTTATTTGTAAGGAAGTAAGAAATTTGGCCGATTGCTTAGAAATTCAGCGTGATCTCGATATTATTTTGGCTTGGTGCACTGAGTGGCAACTTACTATAAGTTGTAAAAAGTACAAGACAATGAGCATAACTAACAAAAAGAATCCAATTGTACAGAAATAAGAGTTAAACAATAGTTATTGATATGGTCGATTCTATGAAATATCTGGGAATAATAGTACAAAGGAACATGAAATGGGACATACACATTAATTCGTTAGTAGGTAGAGCATATTCTAGGCTGCGATTCATAGGTCGAATCTTGAAAAATTGTAATGAACAAACAAAGGAGATAGCGTACAAATCTCTTGTGCGTCCACATTTGGACTATTGTTGTGCGATTTGGGATCCGTTTCGTAAGGGGTTGATCGAAAGTATAGAGAAAGTACAGAGAAGAGCCGCTCGATTCGTGACCGCTTGCTACAGTCCTTATAAAAGCGTCACAGAACTGATTAGTAGACTAGACTGGGAGTCTCTGGTAGATAGACGACACACGTTTCGTTTAAACTTATTGGTAAACATGCGTACTCCCACTTTCACTTTTGAGTGTATTGAAATAATTCTTCGACCAACCTATTTGAGTTGGAAGGACAGGAAAGATAAAATTAGAGAAATAATGTGTCGCACTGATTTTTATATGAATCCTTTTTTCCCTCGTACCATTAGGGATTGGAATGCACAATATAGAGATTAGCTTAGGTGCTGAGCACCCTCTGCCACCCATAATTTTGTAAATTGCAGAGTATAGATGTGGATGAAGGCAGCTAGTGACCAGAGGCCATCTAAATAAAATTGTAAGGTGAGATACGATGTCCCATCAACCTATCTCAATGTGTATTAATATTATGTACACTAGTCCCTTAATGTTTTTAATTTTTATTCATTCATTCATAAAAATCCTTAAGGTATTTTTCAGTTTTTTTAGTCTGCTTCTTTCTACTTGCATGGAAAAGCTACTCCTCTGATTTACCTCCTACCTTCCTTGAACAATAGTCCCTAAAAGTGTCTCTAAGCCAGTTGCCTAATTTGGATGACTTTTTCAAATAATCAGTAACTATTTCTCCGTCCTTATTTACAATTATCTAAATATCATTCTTTCCACCGAGAGGAAGTGTGGGCTGTAAATTTGAGCTCGTATCCGGGAGGACGCAGGATCGAATCCCCATCCAACCAACAAAATTTCGGTTTTCTATGGTTTTCCGAAATTGCCGGGATATTCCTCCAAAACCCATGGCCGAATTACTGCCCTTTTCTCGCCTCTTAGTCTTTCCTCTGTCAATGAGGCCTAAAACCACCTGAGGGGGGGGGGAGAACCCTTCCTTTCCCCTCAGTATTATAACATGGCTGTAGGAACTTCTAGATGTATCATTCATTAGTCATTCTGCATCTGTAATAGTCTTCATAAACCCATCTTTAGTTTTTCTCTTCGCTAATCTTAATTTCGTGTTCAATTTATGATATAACAAATGATGATGGAATGGAGGAGATGAGGGCTGGAGGTACTGGCGTTAACGTGAAAACAATGTTCTTTATAATAATTACATATTTCTGTCGCTTCTACTGAACGCTAGATCCTTATTTGACACGGCCGCCACCTTCGTGCAGAAGGCTACACTGAGAAATAAGATGATTAAAGTTTAGATTCAAGGTTAATTTGATAAGCTTCACAGGTTATTCTCAAACCCGTGATAAGTATGATTAAACTTTAACTGTGAATTCAGGCCAGATGGAGACTTAAAAAAGGGCTAGATGTTCTTGGAGGCAGTCAGGTTCATACTAACAAAACGACTGTAGCAAGTTCAGATCTGCTCTAACTCGGCAAAACTTGTTAGTTACCGTAATTATGCTGCCAAACTTTTCCAAAAATATGAAAATGACTCCTAGATATATCAAGTCTCTTCCTACATTTTACAAGCACTTTGAGTAGTTTGACCCAACTCGTGGAATAAACTAGTATAAACCGATCTCGACAATTTCGTGAAATGAAGCCAAACCACGATGGATAAGCATCTGCTTTACTGTGACATTAAATATTTTAAACAACAAACTGTCAAAAACTTCCTTTACAAACTTCTACAACTATGCAACAGTACAGAACAATTCACTACAATTTCCCCAATCGAAAGTTATCTATTGCTTATTTTCTAAATAATAAATATTTCACTCTTTCCCACACAACTATATTTTTAAATATTAGCCCTTCTTATTTCTTGCTTTCCCGGGCGTATTTCATATTAGTTCTCCACATACAGGATTACTTTATCTTATGAACGCCTTGCTCGTATACTAGCCTAGACGGTTACCATGGGGGATGTTTATCCCTCTATAGTAACGTATAGGTAGATGAACAGTTGCCTTTCTAAGTGTGATAGTGTTTATAAGTATCGTTGCCTTGACTACTGCACTATTGTGCGTGTTTAGTGTTGTGTAGTGGATAAGAAATGAAAGAAGGGAGAGGTTGAAACCTGGTGCCAGCCCATTCAGGTCTACCCTACCAAAATATATCGACGGATGAATCCATCCCTTGGTATTTAACCCGGGCTTCGGTGCACAACCTGATGATTAAAGAATTGTTCACCACTCCTTCCATGCCAGCCAAGTATTGATGATGAAAATTTCTTCCACCATCATGACTCAAAGCACCTAACCCCGTGTCAGCGTCGAACCCATCGTGGTGTTGCAGCCAACCGAGCCAATAAGACAGCTATTACTTTAGTTTCCTCCAGATTGTTTTCTGATCGTCAATTAATTTAAGGTTTTTAGGAAGTTCAAGATACTCCCGATAAAACCTAAAGAACTACTTAAATTATGTCAAAATTAATTATTTTAACTGAACTCGCCCTTTGATATTGTCTTTAATGTGAAATCAGCATGTATTCTGTAATAACTTCATCTTTTAGTGTTCCATAACACCTTGCTGTCTCAACTTCTTTTATTGTACAAATAGTATTAAGCGGCATTACCGTACACCCTTTTATCTAAGCAATTAATATCATTTTTTTAAATTCTAATACCTTCGTTTAGGATGAAGTTACATGTCTGAAATTTTTATTACCCATAGCAATTTTAATTTCTGTCCTTAGTTTGGACGTTATTGCTTTGCAAATTTAATAGATTTTGTCACTCACTAACGGATGATCATCAAAAATCTATAGTCTTCATAAACCCATCTTTAGTTTTTCTCTTCGCTAATCTTAATTTCGTGTTCAAACAACAATCATAAGAAAAGTATAATAGTGGTAATTTTCCTTCTATTCTCCTTATCTACACCAAATTTCTACATCAATATTTTTATATGCCACAGATTTTCGTTATAAATGGAGCTTACTAAATTTGAGTAATGTGTTAAATTTTGTTTTTTCCTCTCTTTACATTCGAAGATTCATAGTTTATAACTTATTACAACACTATCATAATTCTACAGTGATTCCTATGGTCCTAGAAACTGGTATTTTGGAACACACATAAGTTCACCTCCAAATCATAAGAAAAATCAAGTATTGATGATTTTTAAAGTACCTACCATATTTTTCTCGTTTCTACCATCATGAACCGTTTAATCACATCTTAGTTCGGTATCTTTGCTCTGGATAAGGCTAGATTTCCCACTTTCGTTATGCATAGAGATCAGCAAGCTTAACTAATTTATTTAATTTTACTTTGTTCGTATCCTTTACTTAGAAGTGATTGGTACATCAACAACTCTGAATTTACTTATGGTGGCTGTATAATCAGGCGCACATCTACGGCAAGCATCTCGTCTCGCCTATAGTGTGGTCAATTTTGGTATCGGAAGCATGTATAGTGATAAGACTTGATTTTCGAAACGTCCTTATCCAATGTCAAGGTCAGTCGTTTCGAATACAAATTATATGCAAAAATTAGTGCCAGAAAAGAAGACTCGGAATAAGTGACAAACTTTCAAAAAGGAATGAACTCCAACTAAAACACTTATTTAAAAAATAGGCCCTTGACTGTTTAGTGACAAAAGTTAATCTTGTACTGAGCCAAGTCTATACTCCTACTAGACAGTATATGTTCTCTTAAATTTCTGAAACAGTATAGCTTCTTTGTGTTATTGATTTTTGAATTAATTTTAAATCTTGTGAATTGATCATTATATATGCCATGTTTTAGAAATAATACCTATATAGCTACCTTACCTTTATTGTTATTACAAATAAAAGTCAAGATTTCCCTCGGACCTTTTTCACGTTTGACAAATCTTTGAATTAAGTCATACACTTTACACTTTTTTATTTTAGTAATTATGACATGTATGATGGCCCAGCCATCAGTATTTTCATAAAGGCTATAGCAATTCATAATACTATATGTAACCATTCTGTTTCAGAAAGTGGAGTGAATACAAACTATAACATGTCACTGGTTTACCCACAGAATACAACTTTACTGTTAGGTAAATATATTCTTCTTTGTACACCTCTTCTAATCAGTGGCGTAGCTATCGGAGGGCTATGTAGTGCCGTGTACTGGGAGCCCAAAGCTCAACTCATGGGGCCCCCAAAGCTCTGGGCGCTATTTGCCAACAAAACTCTGAAGACTTGGTGGAGTTAAAAAAAATTGCCCATCTTACCTGAAAGCCCAAAATATTTTTTTTGAACTCGGACACTCGTTAACCTAACTACGCACCGATTCTGATTTTAAGGTTCATTCCAATAATGTTATATAATCCTGTCGTGTGTCCATTCGGATGGTGTATAAACACGACGTTTTGACATCTAGCTCAGCTGTCATGAGGTGTTAGGTCTCTTCTAACTGTTACAAGCCAGGAGAGGAGCGATATTACTGCCGTAGGCGTTGGCTGTTCCGTGTATAGATGCCTGTCGCTCTATTTTAGGGACATCTGCCCCCCTTCAGTTACAGTTGGTTGGTTTGTTCTCTTTGCCCTTTGGTGTTGTCGTTACTGATGCTCCATCAGATGGTCTAGAAGAGAATGCCAGTGCCACTGTCATTGCTGTAGTGCTTGCGACCATTTCAGGAATGGTCTTTACTGCATCAGCCAGTGAGTGCACCAGCTGGGCCAGTGCAGTGACTTTGCATTGGTGAGCTGTCGTACTCTCGCCTTGTGTGCTGCCGGGAGAGTGGTGGTAGCCGGTTGCGCTGTTGTGGGGGATCGCTTGCCACCCAACCCGCTCTGCTTTTCGGCACCCGGCCGACTGGCTGCTGTCCCCGCCGCAGGTGTCATGGCTCCCTCATTGGACCCAGTTCTGGCAATGACCGGCTGTTGGTGTTGCGTCCGCTTGTCGACGCGTAGGTTTTTCCTCGTGTCGCACCCACTGAATGAAGCTGCATGGGTACCGCCAGAGATGCAGCAGGTGGGCTTGGCGTCGCGAGGAACGGTGCAGCTGGCGTCTCCGTGACCGCTCCCACACCTAACGCAGCGCTCGGCCAGGGTGCAGTCGCGGGCCAAGTGCCCGCTGAACTACTGACACTGGAAGCACTGGATTACCACTGGTGGGGGCCTCTTCTCGAATCGGACAAGGTGTCTGAGAATGTGCTGCTGCTTGTCCACCCGCCTCGGTGGTCTGTCCGGTCGAAAGAAGTATAGCGGAAGTCCCTCCGAGGTCCCCGGCCACCGCATCTGGTGAACAGCAGTGGCGATGATGCCGCCGCTCTTAAGCTGCTGGGCCGCTTCCTCCTCTGTAGTCTCCGCAGATATCCCATGTATGACTAACTTGGCTGGAAGTAGTGGGGTTTAGAAGGAATAGCGAATGCCCTTGCTGTCCAGAAAGTGCTGCATTGCCTGTAGCCGGCCGGGATGCTGTGGCAGGAAACGCAGACCTTCCTTGGTAGGGGAGGCCAGGATGAGTGTTGCTGTTGCCCTGCAAAATGATGTCTGCTGCTCCGCAAAGTTGCCTTCGTGGTGGGCGATGATAGGCAGCACCATTCCTTGCTCTGATGGCTGCTCCGGTTCTTGCTCGCAGTCAGCCCACTACATGTCTGACTGCCCAACTTGGTCTGTTTCTTCTTCATCGAGATCATACTGCTCAACATCTTTCATCTCCTCATCTTCATCGGCACAATCTTCACTCTGCTCTCTTGGCGAAGCGACGGTTTCTTGCCAGTATTGCATGGTCAGAAATCTCCGTCCCAGGAGGTTGATGTGAGTGTCGTGTCGAATGCAGGCTGCAGTACCGGTGGAAGCACCAGAGCTTCCGGCCATTCAGCTATCGTTATGTCCATCCTCGTGGCAAGGTGACCGCACGTCTCGTCCAACAGACACTTGTAGAAGCTGTCGTCGGCACCAACTACCATCCGTGTGGATGCAAATTGGCAGTGACCACTCGTCCGGATTAGCTTCCGATGACCTGTACTTCCACGCGGAGGGGACCCCGTCTGCATGCATGGTTGCAAGGTTGACCGGGTAGTGTCCTGGCGCAGCTCCATTGTGTAGGCAGGTCGCTTCCGCGGTGAAGCGGATCGACTGTGGGAAGGCAGACTTGGCGCCCACCGCAACCACTCCGGCCGGACTGGCCGACCTTCCCCTCTCTCTGTGCGAGGTGGAATAGTCTCCATCGCTCAGTGCGGGAGGTGCCTGGCTGGGCGGCAGTGTTGCTTCCTGGCGGCTTGGCGGCGCTAGCTCCGAGGAGACTAGCTGCTGCTGGCGTCGCTTGCGTCCCAAGACGATGCGCGCGCATACAGGGCACAACAGCGACTGACTGTGTGTCAAAGCATTTCGCTGTTTAACTTTTGTCACAATAGGGGTTTTTGGGCTGGATATTTATGTAAGTCATGGTGATATTTTTTATTTATTTTTTAATAATATTATTGCCAGACCATATAGTTTCTGGTTGATTTTGTTCTAGTTGATACACATTTTGTCCTAGGTCTTGGATGATTTGATGGGGCGAATAATGTGCTTGATGAAAGAATTTGGTCAATTTGTCCTTTATGTAATCTGTGAGCCTTTGTATACATAAGTTGAGGTGGATTTATGTGTTCGTCATGTATCGCGGGGTGACTATTAGATTTATATTCTGAATAACCTGCAATTTTCCGATTTGGGTTTTTGATGCCATACTGATAAGTTCAGAGCCATAGAGTATGGCCGGCTTTCTTAGTTTTGTGTTAACACTAAGTTTATTTCCCTTGAGGAGGGGTATAGTTTTGAGTCGAGTCGAACCTATGTTACTAGCGTTTTTTATTTGTTTGATCCATGTTAATTTCTTGTCAAATTCTAAGCCGAGATATTTAACTACGTCACACCACGTGAGGATCATGCCATCGAGCTTCATTTGGTGGAAGGGTCCAGTCCTTCTGGTGGTGAACATGATAGCCTGACTTTTACCGGAATTAATTTTGAATTTCCACAGGTTGCAACGTTGAGTAATTTTCTCAAGGTGCTGTGTTTGTGTAAAAGGAAGTTCGATAGGAGTCATACACATACTTTCAGGAATGGCGCGTGAAATCTTGGACTCACTACGACGCCTATTCCCTGGCCGCCAGGATATACTGGCGGTCCGCAATGCTGGTAGGCCCGCTATGATTGATCAAAAGCGCTGGCGTTATATACGGCACTCTGAAGCCACCGACTGGTGCCATTTGCGCCTTCCGACAGACATCTTCATCCATGAAACTTCAGTTCTGGTGTCCGAGGAAGTTCTTGCGAATCTTTTGCATCTCCTTCCCCTTAATGTTTGTTGATATTTCATAAGAGACGTCTTATTTCTAGAGCTGACTGTCAGCTCATGGTGGTTTATTTTATTGGTGAAGGTGTACTGGCCACCTTATCTTTTCGTGAATGTTCTCTTGAGCCAAGTCTCCCTATCAGTTGGTTGCTGGATTTGGAACATTATTCATAAAAGGTCATGGCGGTTTTCACAATTCGCTGATTCAGCGTTTGCAGCCCGCTGACTTAGAGCAGAACGGTGCTGGGCGTGTCCCACGGCAACTTGTACGCGAATCTGATGGTTCGATTCTGTACAACTTGGAGTCTTTTGATGTGCCAGGTGGTAGCGTTACCCCACACTACACCAGCATATTCTAATAATGTTCTGACTAGGGATGTGTTTAGTTTGATAGCCTGGTCAGGTGTTAAGAAAGTAGATGGGTTTAGGAGCGGGTAAAGCGTCCGCATCCTCACCACAGCTTTAGCTCGAGTGCTGTTGGTATGATGGTTTCAGGTTAATCTGCGGTTTAAGTTGAAACGAAGATATACTGCTGTTCTGGTCCATTGAATGACTTTGCTGAAGTGCATGACTGGTTGAAGTTGGGGTACAGTGCGCCTGGAAATCATGATGGCTTTTGTTGGGATTAAAAGATAAACGCCACCTCTTTGCCTATCGTTCCACATTGCTACAGGCTCTTTACAGTTTAGTTCTTGTGTGGGTTGCTCTGATGTTACGCGCGAATATAGCCGTGTCGTCCGCGTAGAGGGCTGTATCAACCTGTTCCATTATCGTTATATCTGTGGTGTACAGGTTGTACAGTATTCGGCCGTTGACAGAGCCCTGTGGAACTCCTATGTGTATGTGATTGATTGGTGACAATGCGTATTCGGAAAGTACTCTGCACATACTGTTGGAGAGAGAACTTTCCAATAGCTTTACATGTGACAGAGAGACATCTTGTATGAGGAGTTTGTGCAGTAGGCCCTCACGCCCTCACACTGAGTCGAATGCGTGGGAGATATCTAAGAGTACCGCGCCAAAATGATCCCTCATGTGGATGGCTCCCAGAGCATGTTCTGTTAGCTGAAGTGGCTGTTGCGGCGTGGAATGTTCCTTGCGGAAGCCGAACTGTTCATCATGTAGTGGCTGCTCTTTATCGATGTGAAACTGCAGCCTCTTCAGATGCAGCTTCTCAAAGATTTTAGAGGTGGTGGGTAGAAGGCTGTGGGACGGTATGATCGCGGGGATCTCTCCTGTCCTTTCCAGGTTTTGGCTGGATATCGAAGTTAATAATTCAATGGCTGGTGTTGTAGCTACATTAGTAGAGGTGCACAGATGCCGTCATGTCCTGCTGCCTTATCTGGTGGTAGCTGTTTAATGATTCCGACTACCTCCTCCACTGAGATATGGTCAATAGCGTCATCAGCTTGCGTGCTGGCGTTGAGGTACCTTTCCAGCCTCTCTGCTACATGCCGAATGTTGTCTTTATCTTGCTGTTCTACCACGAGTCGAAAGTTTGATTCAAAGACGTCTGCTAATTCTTCCAATTTTTCTGTCGGCTCACAGATGACGATGTTGCCAACAGTTAGAGGTGGCAGCCTGATGTTTCGATGGAGCATTCGTTTCGTTAGTTTCCAGGCGGATCCGTCATTTGTGCTGATAGTTTCTAGAAAAGCAGGCTAGTCTTTGTTCTTATGGTGCTGTACTTCTGCTTTAATTTGCCGCTGCATCTGATTGATGTGTCTTTTAGTGACAGGAATTCTGGTTATCTGCCACTCTCTTGTGAGGCGTTGTTCATCCGCTATGGCCTCCCTGATGTGCAGAGGTACCTGTTTAGAGCGGAATTGCTGCGTGACCGTTTGCGGAGGAGTAGCTGCATCAGCCGCCTCGTTAATCCAGCGTGTGAAACTTTCCATGGCTAGACTGGGTCCAGTAGTTTCAGGTGGGGTAGCGTTAAGCACCTGTTGCGTGATGATATCTTTGCGGACAACACAGATGATATTTGACAGGTTCCTGTGTCTTTTGTACGTCCTGATGGACCATCGGTTAGGAAGAATTTTATGGGGCGGTGATCAGACGTGAGGGCTGTCTTGGTTGCGATCGCAATAACATGGTTTAACCTTTTTGTAATGGCTATATCCAGTGCATCATGCACCTTGAAGGATTGTGGGTTCAGTGTGTCCCGACACTACTCCGTCGTTGGCTTCCACCGCGCGTAGGAGCTACCTGCCAGTGTTGGTTAGTTGCGAGTTCCAGTTATGGTGTTTGGCGTTAAAGTCACCATCTATGAAAATGTTGATGCATAGGTGAAGGAAAGCGGCTATGTAGACTTCGTCTACCCGGGTGTTTGGGCGACGATACGCAGCAATTAGCAGTATTCGCCTCCGTGATGTCTCAGCGGCAACAGCAGTCGCTTCGATAGTTGCAAGTTGGGAAAGGCCAACCTCGTGATGTTTGATGGAGGGGCGAATATAAACAGCAGTTCCTCCTCCGGCAGTTAGGCGGTCATTATGATAACGGCTATAGTTCGGGTTCGCTGCACATACTCCTGATTTAAGAGGGGTTTCATTAACTAGACATAGGTCTATCTGTTCATCTCGAAGAAATTCGGTGAACTCGCTCATTTGCTTCCAGATACCATTGCCATTCCATTCACAGATAGTTAGCCCGTCTATGTTAATGGTCATGTTGTTCGGTGTTTAGTGGACGGTAAGGACCGCTGCCTGCACTTCGAACGCAATTTATCTCGGAAGGTCTTTGATCATGGTTGATACTGTGGTTAGAAGAGTCTGTACCATGTTTAATAGCACATTGAGATCGTTTTGTTGACTCATGCCTGTCTGAATGTTTGAGTTAACAAATTGGCCATTGTTTAATGCAGGTCTTTCTCTACCAGGTCTGTTGCCGGTGGACCGCTTAACCCAGTTCGGTACGGTACTGCCACCTCGTCCATTGGTTTGTCCGGTTTTTTTCTGGGCGGAGTCTTCCTCTGCAATGTTTTGTTGTGCTGGGAGGGCCGGAAAATCATTCCCAGTTAGCTGCTGCTGCCGCTGCTGCTGCTGCTGTTGTTAATGTTGTTTTCATTACTAATGCTCCTTCATAGCTGCAGCGAAAGTAGCATAATTCTTCTTTTGCCTCTCGATATAACGTGCAAATGCAGGGCACTTCATATAGCTCCCGACTTGGGCACCGAAAAAGTTGACACATTTTGAAGGCATTTCTCCTTTGACGGCTTGGCATTCCTTCGTGGCGTAGTTACTCGCACATTTGAGATATTTCGCTGGCATGACGCAGTGTCTGGCGAAGTGTCCTATGGCCAGCCATTTGAAACATTGTGGTGGGCCAGGTGAGCAAAGTAGTCTCTCCATAGTAAACTTGAAGGAACATAGGCTAGTCAGTTGGTGAAAGCTTCTGTGTTCAGTGGTATCTGACAGTACCACCAGGAAGAGTGGGACTTCTTGCTGTGTCTTCGGTGACCTAAGTCGGACAACAGTCCTAGCTGCATAGTCAACATCTTCGAATTCTTCTTTAACATTCTCAGACTGCATATTAAAGGGGAGTCCTCTTATTACTACTTTCAGTAGTTTTTTCAGGAATAGTTGGAAAGGTGTAGAAGGGTAGCTTTCTATCTGGTCACCGCCATATACTTTACTGAGTTTTTTGTCTATAACTTCTAAAGCTCGCGGCCAGCTGGTTTCACCAGATATCAAGATTAAGAAAATTATTTGAGAAGGATATGCAAAGATTTGAATTCGTATTTGAAGGTAAGTACAATTGGAGCAGGCTTAGGTTCTGTGGAATGGTTGGTGGTTGAGGTATCTTCACTTGCCAGTTGCTCGTACCTATTATTTGTATTTGGTTCTTCATTGTTGTTTATAGTGGTGTTGAGTTGAGCAGCAGGAGCTGTATGGCGAGGATTTATGAATCCATCATTGCCAATCACCACAGCCTTTCTGCCTTTCCTCGGGATTGTCTTCTTGCATGTGTTAAGCGTCACCGATGTAACACACTTCTTGTTACTGTCCATTACGTCGTAGACGGAGTCCTGATTCCTTCCCGGCCATGGCTGACATCGCTGCATCGTCTCACGCCATCATGTCGCCCACTCAGACCGGCACGCCCAATAACACAGAGTCGACAGCAGCAAAGAAGCCGGCACACTTTGCTACGGCAGATACTGCTGCACCCCTCCTCACGAAGATTGTTAACTACCTTGCATCAAAAGAAGACAAGCCACCTTCCTCAACGTAGCCTTAACTGCACTACAACAAATGAGGTGGACTATTTTTTAGGAAGAAGGCCGCGGCGGCAACCACCCACTGAAGAAAACATCAACAGCCAAACGAGAAGATCTACCGACAGGGATGATATGCCCAATCGTAATGAATTTGGAGTAAATGTCTAATGACAACACAATCCACCAAACTCTGCTCTATGGAAAGTAAACACCAGTATTTTGATGGGCACTGCAAAAAGAAAAAAAAACCTGTTTCCTGAGAGAGCTATACCAGCTGTAGGATTATAATAAATAGGGAGACAGCCATTGCGCCTACGAATAC
The DNA here is from genome assembly GCA_031002005.1 of Vandiemenella viatica. Taxonomy (NCBI): domain Eukaryota; kingdom Metazoa; phylum Arthropoda; class Insecta; order Orthoptera; family Morabidae; genus Vandiemenella; species Vandiemenella viatica. Next base: position 301,572,643 of record CM061921.1, on the reverse strand, counting down.
AAACCAATATTTTTAACAAACAAATATGTAATGAACAAAAATTTCTGAAATAATTGTTTAAAAGTAAGAGGTTTTTATTCAGATTGCTAATTTAGCTAACAGTTTAATGCTCACTACAATTTTTTTATGAAATGAATGAAATTAGGTCTATTAAAAAGATAAAATATTTCTATTAAATAGATTTTAGAAAATACATTGATCAATGTTATACAATTATTAATTAATATTCTCTCAAATGAAGATAATATTGACACAAATATGATTCTGGTTAGGAAAGGAGATAATATTTGTATAAAAACTATCTGTTAAGATTTCAATAGATTTTCCTTATTCAAAAAAATTTGCGAATGAACTGTTAATCTGTAGTTTTGCAACTCTTTTACTAATACTGCCAAACTATCATTTCTAATATTAAATTTAAGTGAAAACTGCTTAAAAAAATAACAGCATCACATAACTTAAAATTCAAAACTACTTTCAGTGGATAATGATTTCACCATGCGCGATTAAGGAACTATAAGAAATTTTGTTAAACAACTCATTTCATAGTTATAAGCTCCTACAAAATATTACTTCTATTTGTGATGCTTTCACCTAAATTCAACTTATTCAACAACTAAATTATATAACTTAAAATTCAAACCTACATTCATTGGACGATGATTTCACTGTGAGATTAAGGAACTGTATGAAATTTCGTTAGAAAACCCACTTAATAGTTATAAGTACATACAAAAGTCTTGCTTCTATTTTTAATATGGAATTTAATTGAAAACTAATTACCAAAACAACTAATTAGATAGGTGTGACGTTGGGCTATGGTTTAAGGAAAGATAACTCTTGATTTGCAACACTCGGTATATCCAATACACCAAAGTTTCCTGTGGAGTGGAAAAACATATTTAACAGACCACAAATAAATATCGCTAACAATCAACCACAAAAAATCTGTTTCTGTTATAACTTGTATAGCTATATCTCTGGTATTGCTTATTTTTTCTGATCAAAATCATGTGTGTATGAGGAAGTACACCAAATTTAGTTCGAGAACTAATTTGGTGTGCATTAGCTCGTAGAAAATGTAAATATGAAAGTTAAGTGAAACTAACCGACAAAAACAAATATATTAAATAACTGTCAAGTCAAACCTACTTTTACTGGAGACAATTTCCAGAATGATTGTTCTTAATTAACGATATTCTGTAAACTTTTATTCAAGGAATCCATGTTTCTTGTGGAGTTGAAGAAAATAGGTAGCAAACTCTGTATTTATCTCGCCAACAATCAACTGTTTATTTTCCTTGCTCAACTATATATTTTGTATTACTTGACATTTCTGAGCCAAATAATAACTTAGATACCTTCATGTGAACTAAACAGTGCCTCTCCCAACAATCCTCAGTGGTGATGTGCCCTTCTTGTTTCAGCGCTACCTGACTCTGTGAAACAACTCGGCACCTTTACATGTGCTGGCTATTCTAGTACTACAGGTATGTTACGTGATTCTCTCTTCCATAATAGGCCTACTTCAATTTATGTCTGATCAAGCTTTATTGTTAAGCGTCTCGAATGCATTATAATTTCATTTATTTATGACTATTTAAAGACTTGTCTATTTGTCAATCCAATCAAATCAATGTTGTTCCTCATAATATTGCCAACTTAATTTGTAGAAGTGAATCCAAAAACGAATAGTTCAATGGTAATTTTGAAAGCCTAACTAACATTTTGCAAAGTTGAAGGCAGCGACGAGAGAACATATATAAACACACAAATAAACTCAATATTTCGGTTATTAAACCTTAATCATGATGGAGAAACTGAGTCATGAGGCTCGGGAGGTGTGCACACGCCGAGGGTTGCTACATGACTAGGTGGATTATCAATATGGCGGTGGGACTGATTATTGTATATAAATATGTAAATCGCAGATGTGTATATATATATCATGATTAAGGTTTAATAACCGAAATATTGAGTTTATTTGTGTATTTTTATATATTCTTCTCTCGTCGCTGCATTCAACTTTGGTTAGTGATGAGTCATTTTCCCTGTCCTTACAATTATATTGCCTAAAGCAGTTTACTTTTACCTTAGTTTAATTATAACTTACATTTGGGGTATTTCATTTAATATTCTCTCTTTCTTTTTTAAAGCACATTATTTAAGATGGTTATAATTTCTTTCAAAGATGTTGTCAATCAGCACTCGTGGATGAGGAACTGCATCAAATTTTGTTAGAGAACTCCCTTGATAGGTGTATGTTCGTACAAAATATCTTGCATCCATTTATAACATGGAATTTAAGTGTAAACTTCTTATAAAAAATAACTGTATTACATAACATTAAAGTCAAACCTACCTGTATTAGACCATGAATCAAAGAATGTTAGTTCCTGATTCACCACACTAAAGTAAGTTTTCATCGAATGCACCCATGCTTCCTGTGGAGTGGAAGAAAAGCGTTAATATATCGAAAATAAATCTTGCTAACAATCAACCACAAAGCAGATCTACCTTTGATGTAACTTGATCTGTATCTTTCGTGTTCCCTGCCATTTCGTGCAGAAATGGAAATGTAATAAATCCGCTAGAGAACTAATTAAATAGGTATAATCTCGTACAAATGGTCTTACTTCGATTTGTAATATGAATTTAAGTTAAACCTAGTTACAAAAATAACCATATTACTTAACTTTAAAGCCAAATCTACTTTAAATGGGCGATGCTCCCCAAGAAGATTTTTCTCGATTCGCTACTCTCGATAAGCTTTCATCCATTGCACCTGTGGAATGGTAGAATTCCGTTAACAGATTCCAAATAAACCTCATTAACAATCAACAAAAATAATTGCTTTTGATATACCCTGTTCAACACCTTTTGTTATTTTGTCATTTTTGCTCCAAATTATGTGAACTTAACAGTACCTCTCCCAACAATCCCCGCCGGTCATGTGACAGTTTTCTTTATTCATTCTAGAACTGGATGGCTGTGAGATCCAACTCTGCGCCATTACATGTGCTGGCGATTCTGCTATACTGATACGTAACCGTGTCTTCGTAATATGCCTACTTCCCTTTTTGTCTGATAGAGCTTAATTGTTAAGTAATACAAATAAATTATAATTTTATGAATTTGTTTTATATAGGCCAATTACTATTTGACACTTCTATGCTTATGTCTGTCAATCCGATAAATCAGTGTTATTCATCAAAATAGTGCCATCTTGATTTGCAGAAAAGAATCTGATTGATGATAATCATGTTCATGGTACAAAAACAGATGGATTGATCAAAATAATGAAATTCTACATTACATTTAGGAGTTTTCATTTACTATTTTCTTATATTTGATCGCAAATGCTTAAAGGTGGGTATAATTTCCCTCAAATTTTTTTTGTTTTTCAGGCTTTTGTTTATTCGTACCAAATATTGAAAATTAGCTCCTTTGGACGAGAAACTGTATAAAATTTTGTGTTACTATCTCTTGTAATATGAAATTTAGTGAAAGCTACTTACAAAAATTACTATCTTATATAAATTTATTGAAACCTACTATAACTGGGTGAAGATTCATGGAATGATACTTATGGAACCACCCCACACAGGAAGTTTTCATTCAATAAACACGTGTTCCCTGTACATTGGAAGAACTTCGTTAAGACGCCAAATAAATCTCACTAATAATCGCCCACGAAAGATCTACTTTTTATATAACTTTTTTAACCACATGTTTCGTGCTACCTACCATTTCTGCTCGCAATCATACTTGGGCAAGGAACTGTGCTATATTTCGTTAGAGAACTAATTTGGTATGTATATCATCGCAAAAACCTCTTAGCTCCATTCATAAAATAAAATTTAAGAAGAAAATACTTAAAAAATAACTTAAAAGTAATGATTAAAGTAAACCCTACTTTCGATGAGCGATGAATTAAGGAATGACTCTTCTTGATTCACTACTCTGTTAGCTTTCGTGGAAAGCACTAACGTTTAGAGTGGAGTGAAGAGTACCATTTACAGACCCAAAATAAATCTCATTAACTATCGACCAGAAAAAGGACTAGTTTTGATATATGAGTAACTTGTATAACTATGTCATTAGTGTTACTTGCCATGCTTCCTCAAAATCATATGTGGACCAGGAGCTGCAAGAAATTTGATTACAGAATTTGACATATTAATAAAAATGTCTTACTTCTATTCCTTATATGGAATTTATCTGAAAGCCATTTACAAAAATGACTATAATATATAATTTCAAACCCACTTTAATTGTTAGAGGATTCAGAGAATGATACTTCTAGAACCATCATACTCGGCAAGTTTTCAACCAAATGAGAACTCCGTTATGCCCCAAATAAATCTAACGATCAACCACAAAAGGGATCTACTTTCGTAGTACATGGACGTGAAAATGCACCAAAAGTTGTTACAAAACTAGTTTTATACATATAAGCTGATACAAAATGTCTTACTTCAATTTGAAAAGGGAATTTAAGTGAAAGCTACTCACAAAAGTAATTATATTACATAGCATTAAACTCAAACCCACATTCACTGGGTGATGATTCCAGGAATGATAGATCTTTATTCACCACACTGAGAAAGCTTTCATCGAAATCACACACGTTTTCTATGGAGTGAAGAAACATTGTTAACATACCCCAAATAAATTCGGACTAACAGTCAACTACCAAAAGAACTACTAACAAAGAACTACTAACAATATCTTTGGTGTCACTTGAGATTTCTGCTAGAGTTCATACGTGGAAGAGGAACTTTGCCAAATTTCATAAGAGAACTTATTTGATGTGTAATCTCGTACAAAATGTATTACTTCTATTTTTTATATGGAATTAAAGTGAAAGCCACTCACAAAAATAACTTATTACATGACTTTAAAGCCAAACCTGCGTTCACTGGCCGATGGTTCACTGAATGAGGGTTCTCGGTGACATCTGTGGAATGAAAAAACCCGTATGTAATTAGTTTAAAAACTGATTTACTTGTATAGATATATCGTAGGTGTTACTTGCCATTTCTGCTCGATATCATATGTAGCGAACTGCACCAAAGTTTGTTGTAGTACTAATTACATACGTTTAAGGTCGTACAAAATTTCTTACTTCCATTTGCAGTATAGAATTTAAAGTAAAAGCTACTAATAAAATACCTGTATTACATAAATTTAAAAACAAGCCCACTTTTACTGGGCGATGTTTCAAGGGGATATTGCTCTCGATTCTCCATATTCAGTAATTTTGTCCAATGCACACGCAATAGAGCTAAAATTAATGTCATTAATAGCAACCATAAAAGATGTAGGGCCTACTTCTCATATACCTTTTTTAAACTATATCTTTCATATTACTTGTTATTTCTGCTCCAAATAATTAATTCGACACATCTATATGAACTTAGTAGAGCCTCTCCAAAGAATCCTCAGTGGTGATGCACTAGTTTCAATTATTCATCTTCCGCTAGATGGCCCTGTGGACCAACTCTGTACAGTTACATTTGTTGGATATTCTGCTACTCTGTTGCAGTATTATATCTACATAATTGACCTTCTTTTTGTCAGACTGAGCTTAATTGTTAAGTGACTCAAATTATAATTACATATATACAAGATTTAAGTGAAAGAGGTATACCTGTTATAAGTGGTATTAGGTTTCGGCCTTTTTAAAAGTAAATAAAATAAATATATCAGGATATCAAATAGAGCTTAAACTCTAATGCTAATCAAAATGAGAAATTCTAACTGATATGCCAATATATAAATTGCTGACTATTCCTAATCAATGAATCATAGTCTTCAGACCAATACTCTCCTTCGCTATGCCCCAAAAATAGGTAAAAATTAATGAAATTACCTTAAGCTTTGATGAGATAAAAACTTTAAAAAAAATTCTTTGTAGATGTTTTGTGTATCTCTAAACATCATTTGTCTAACACAGCTATAACAGAATTGTCAATCTCAAAGCATAAATTAAGCTCTCATTATCGTAGGTGTAAAATGGAGAAAAACAGAGCTCTTATTTCTGTTAAAAATAATATTCAATATAGCTGTGTAGTTGTGCATATTGTATCAAACAACACTTTGAATGCTGTGTTACAAAACTGGAATATGGTATAGATCAGCTCATAACTAAACCAATCTATATGGTCCCCTTGAGATTTTTTTTTTTTGGTGTGTCACAGTCATTGATACAGCATTTAACAAATAAGAAACAAGTAGTTTTATGTATAGATTTAAAATTTAATTTTCTTAATCACAACAATAAGAGGCTAGAATCGGAAGCCTTTATATTGTCCTTTAACCTAACGGCCATTAAAAACTTCCGGACAAGAATATAAAATAATAGCAGGACTGCAATTGATTATTTTTTTGTTGATATCCCTCGGTAGAGTAATCACAGCATAGTTTCTTTAATAAATGGTATTTCAGTCATAATTCTCATCTGTTTTGCAGCAAGTCCTGAAGAACTGTAATACAGATAAAAAGAATTTGAGGATACAGAAGAAATATTAATGGAATTAATAAAAACTCATTTTATAGACTCCATAAATAATGATTGCTGGCCGGAAGTTTACCCTTCCACATTGTCTCCTGTTTGATTCTTCAATCAGATGCTTTATAAGACTGAGAGATAATAAAGTACCAGATTTCAAACGGCTCTATACTAGAACAACTTATATTTTTATTATACATCAATGATATTCCTTGGAACTTATCTGATAAGCCTAACAGCATTTTAGGTGCAGAAGGAACTACTGTAAAAAACAGTAACCTAGAATTTAAAACAATACAGCACTATATATTCACCATAGATCCAAATATACTGCACTGAGTGTGTGGCATATGGAAAATGTAACGAATTGCTTTGAAAGGTATAATTTAATGGTAAAATATTAGTACTTTAGTTAGAAGTAACATCCGGTACACAGGTGAAGAGTCCATGTGAGTTAGTAATGTTTTGCAGACTCTGGCGTCAGCAGATAGCCAGGATAGAAGGCGAGGACTGGGTGATGACTAGTAGGAAGTAAATGGGTTTTCTCCTCCAATCAACTTCGAACGCCCCCTGCTACATCTGCCATATAATTAGAGGTAATTACTAACCTGTGCAGTTCTTTGTCGCCCACCCCACTTCCTGCAACCAACACGACACCACTTGAGACAATTACCGTCCACCGCCCTGTTATTACCCAACCAACATCCTGCAACCAAGACGAAGCCACTCGAGACAATTACCGTTTGCCGCATTGTTATTACCTACCTGGTCGCCCGCCCCACCTCCTACAGGTGAGACGACGCCACTCGTACCGAATAGGCTTCACGTCCCCATCCACAAGGTTTGGGTAGACGCAAGAGCCACGGGGTGGGGAGTTAAAAGAGTCCAAAATGGAGTTACGTGGTTTATGGACGCACACTTATCATAACAAATATTCAGCTTCCCCTCTACGCTCTTGCCATTCGGGAGGATGTGAGTTCGAATTCCCGTCCTGCCATCCTGATTTCGCCTTTCCATTGTTACCCGAAATTACTCCAGGTGAATGCCGGGATGATTCCTTCAAAAGGCCATGGTAGAATTCATTCCCCTTCCCTGCGCTCCGTCTATTCCTGTGTCTAATGACCTAGATGTCAACTAGGCGTAAAACACTTAAAAAATGCTTTCCCCACCATATGAATCTTTAGTCTTCCTGTTCAACACTTCTGGAAATATGTCTGGATCTGAGAGCTTTCCTCGAACTTCTATCCAAGGGCGTAGCCAGGATCTTGTTTAGGGGGGGGGGCCGGCAAGAGAAAAATGATAATACGCATGCTACAAAAACGTTTATTTAATGTAATACATATATTTATTTTCTATTATTATATAATTAATTCATATTATTATATTTTAATTAATCATAATTTAATTAATTAGTATATATAATTACACCAATAATAATTTTCGAGCTACTTCATCTTCAATTTTATCACATAGTTCAGATGGATCTCTAGAATATTTCCATCTTATTTAACTCTTTCATAAGGTCTAGTTCTCTAAGATTTTCTATTGTCATACCCATAGTTAGTGCTACTTCATAATCAAATAATTTTAAGTTGTAGCATTGGCAGAAACTTCGTGATTTTTTTTTAAAATCAACCAATGACTTACTTAAACTTTAGCTGGGATGTAGCTAAGGGACATTCAATCCAGCAATGTGGGATCCTCATCATTTGGCAGTCTGGCGGATCCAGCAGCTAATTAAGCGGATCCGCAATCCGTAAAATGGTGTGAAAACATGTTTCAGTCTTCATCACCGTGTCTCCCTGTCGTCACTTTCAGGTCCGACTCGATTCTTTACGGGGTGTATCGCCCCGTTTATCTGTACCCTTCAAGTTGACATTTGACCCACGGCGACAAATGTGTGTTGTGTGTTTACAGTGTCGTCCGTGATCATAAGTAAATACATTCAGTTTTATGTTTTTTTTTAGAAACACCAGTTTGTTTTTGTTGTGTGCAGTACTGTAATTTGAGTTATGTCGTCCTATTGCAAAACTAGCTCCCAGATCGTACACACAAAAAAAGATAAACTAGAGTTGTTTGAGGAGGAAGTAAAAACAATACAAAAAGAAGGTTATAACTATTGACAGATATTTCAAAATCTAGTGAATAAATGATGTGTTAAAATTTTGTCATAAACTGTACTTCATTGTATTTGAGTTATTCTTTTCAAAAAGTGGATTTCTATTTCCTAATTCTGCTAATTCTATAAGATCTATGATAGCAAAGTTTTCAAATGACATAATTTTCAGTTTGAATATTTCAAGAAACAATGGTGAAGATTTTCGTTGAGTGTTTGATGAGTAGACGCCAAAAAAAATCACCAATATTTGAACTTTAAGGCGGGACCACATGCTTGCTAAACCTCGTCAAGCTGTCACAAATTGAAACGTGTTGATAGAGCGTTTAACTTGACTTGTGTAGGCTGGCTAGCACTTGTGGCTGATCCAATCGAGTGTCGGTTTTTTGGCACAAATCTAACGAAAGTTTGCGGCAAGTGCTTGTAAAGCGCCTACTCGTTTCTGCGGACTTGATACACTTTGTGCACTGACGGCGGACAGACATGCGTTCCTGTTTGTTGTGATAGAAGTGCCGCAGGAAAAATGAGTAATTGGTTCAACAACGATATTTCACATTCCTTGAATGCTAATATTCAAAATCAGCATATCTCTTCCGGCAGAAGTTATCAAGATGGCTCATAAAGAAGCGTGGTCACCGAGCGTAGTGGGTGAGCAATTAACGCTCTGGCCTCGCATTCGGCAGGACGCCGGATCGAATCCTCATCCGGGCATTGAGATTTGGTTTCCATTGTTTCTCCAAATCACTCTAGACGAATGCCGGGATGCTTCCTTCAGAAAAAGGCCAAATCCGAATTCTTTCCCATTCCTTGCCCCATGTCCTTTCCCGCCTCTAATGACCTCGTTGCTGACAAGGCGTAAAGCCATAAGCAAAATAAAAAAAGCATAAAGTAGCTCATTAAAGTTATTTTCCATAAATTCTCTGCAGTCAAAAAATAATTGATATAGACATTATAATACTGTTAAAACAATAATTATTATACAATTTCAATTATAAAACAATCATTTCATATAGGCCCCTAATTATATTAATGAAATACATACAGGAAACAACATACTAAACCATAGTTACATGAATGAAATTATACCTGGAACGGTTTCTAAATGATTTTTTAACATCCACCATCTTCTTCGCCGTTCTTTCTCGTTGTATTTTCATTTTCGTTTAAATTTTTATGATAAATATAGGTTAAGCAAAAATTTATATCCAACACAACATCGACGTCCCTCACGCTTACTTCTCCAAACATACCAGCGCATTCGCAAGCGTGTGGCTGTCAATGTTCGACTCCACACAATTAACCAAGCATTGTAAAGGTTTGGAGTTTTCGGCAAGTGCCAAGCGTGTGGACCTGAGGTTATGTTCACTGCAAAGAAATACCTTTTAATATCAGCTTGCTTAGAATACAGGGTTCGTGCACCATGGAGCAATGGTGTTGCTGTTGAAACTGATGTTATCGGAAAGATCTGACGGAACAACCGTGATGGAAAACGTTCTGCCTTTCGTATCTGCAATTGTACTTTTCACGCAACACACAATTGGAAGTTGTCGACGTTTTATACCCTCCCCCCACGCCCAAAAAAAAAAAAAAAAAAAAAAAAAAAAACACTGAAAGAAATTGAGAGCATAGAAAAACACTTTCACTCGGACGTAGACCACGAAGACCTGGACGCCAAAATTGAAGCACAAGGAAGACCGTAGCACTGGATAATCCACATACTGAGGTGTTTCCCAGATATGATGATCTCAAAAAAGTGCAGAAAGTTGTTAAGTTTTTCAAAAAGTTTTTTATTTACGATCATTTCAATCAAACCAATGAATGGGGAGGCAGAAAGAGCTTTCTCGGCTGCTGGCTATATATGTAATTCCTTGCAAATAAAGTGATAATTTCAGCACTTATTAAATAAACAGATTATTTTTCAAACTGTCGTGATTTACTGTGATACATATAAATTGATCTAAAACTAAATACTTTATATAAATTGATTATTTATTAAATAACTAGTGTTAGATTTATAACAAAGCGTGTAAAAGCGCAATGTACAATGCCAAAACACTTCTCCAGAGAAACTATCAAGGAATTTAAATAAGTTATGAAAATTAATCCCTTTTCAAAAATCGTATAGAGATTCAGCAGGGTGATTGGAACGACGTTGTTCGACAGATACAATGCGCCGGACTTTCAAATCGGTTTCAATGGCAGCTGCAGTACTGGTAGATTTGTTTAAAATATTTTAACTCTCCGTGTCCGCGTCGCTGCGATGCTCTTTTATGACAGACATTACTCCCATGTCGATCGTCTTTGATTGCGGCGCAGTGGCAACAGGTTCTGACTTAGTAGCAGAGCACTATAAGTGGTAAGCACCTTTCCTCGCCGCATCATTTTCTTCCCTAGAAACATTCGAAAGTCCATTGACAATGTCTTCAAAATTCTCGTTAAAAATATCAAAAACACGTATATTTTTGAGACCAGTGGTGTCGTATAAAGCTGAAATATTTGGCACGTACTTTCTCTGTAAAAAAGTTTATGATGTACTCTATGGTTCTAATTTTGTTCCACATTTCTGTAATTTGATATAAATTATTTACAACCATGTTGTCCGTGGCTTTCACAATGAAAATGCAAGGCTTTTTTTTATATTTCTCTTTTAAAAAATTTTGAACCCTACCAAAATCACCCGCTATTGTAGAACACCCTTCATATCCTTCGCTAACACACTTATCAGGCCTATGTCCTTCGTTTTCTAAAAACCTGTCGATTTCTGATGCTATGATTTGTCATTTAAATCCATCAGTTCCTACAAATCTGAGAAATTTTTGGCGGATTGTATTTTATCTTCGTCAGTAAAAGTATTTTTATGGAAAGCTGTTCTTTCCCAGCTATATCACACGACTCATCTTCCAACACAATATAAGTATAAGCCTTCTTTGCGGCCTGCACAATTTCATTTTTATCGACCAAGCCGCAGAGGACAATGATTTCGTTTTGAATCTGTGGGGAGATATATATGACAGTTTTATTAACTTTTTCAATATGCTGTTTCAAAACCAGAACACTTGAATCAATTCTTAGTTTCAGCAGATATTCAAGAAAACCCTGATGTTGATCTTTACTTCTTAAAGGCAATTTATTTGTACGGTGTAACACAGAAAATAATCGAAGATATTATAGATGACACGGTTTATCGATTGTATTCTACTTCCTTCTGGTGAGCAGTATTCATCATTACAGCGACCGGTATTTTCGCCAAGAAGTTCTTAACACCGTTAGCTGCTGATTGATGATAATGTGATGAAGCATGTTTTTGCAATATTCATGGATATTTTTAAAGTGACAGAAAGTTCGAGTAAACAATTAATTAGACTATACTAGCAGAGGCAAGTAAGTCTGTAAGCAACAATGATTAAATTTTCATTTCAAATTAGTAGCTTTAGCATCTACAGAAAAATTATTTTCAGGAAGGTACCCAGCAGTGTTTTAGCATCTCTTTCCAACATCATTGAACTTATTCATAAGATTGAAGTTAATATGAAACTGGGCCTTTGGGCTGTAACACAGTATGTAGCAGTATAGGTACGACCACAGAATGAGAAACAACTTGACCGTTGAATCGACCCAACTCATATCCGGGCACCTAGGACAAATACGTATACTGTAAATTCAAGAGCAATAAATATTTTGTCACAAATTAGCTCCTACACTATCGGCTTTTTCACAATCGCTTGATGGTAATAAAAATAAATAAAATACAAACGAACGCAGATAATTATAGTTATTAAATAAAAGTCGTACTTATTATATATAATACTATATTAAAAGCCATCGTTAGCCTTATGGAAAATACAAATTAATTACTTTAAAAATAGATTATTAGCGCGCTCTCTGGTAATATCACAGTATAAACGATCGGTTGCGTTGTGTGCGTGTCGAGTTAGCCTGCAATCTATCGGTATTTAATCGCAGTTAAGACGGTGCTGTCTTTGTTCGAGTTGGCTCGCGTGGGACGACAGTTTGTTGCCATGGATTACAAAAACTGTAGCCTTTTAATACAATTGTACGGTGCCAATTTTTTTTTGTGAAATAGCAAATGTGCAGCCTAATCTGACTCAGATGGTATCACCTCCATCACTACCACAACCATCACCTGAAAGTCCAATCAGCGAATGTATAGAATCGCCAAATGACAGAATCAACATAATACCTTTTACCTAAGTAACGAGTAAGTTCTCGTTCAGAATGGTAACAGAAAATTCAATAGCAATGAAAGAAATTAGTATTAAATGGGTGCTATTACCTTATCTTTGACCATTCTTTCAGAGCTTCGCATAATGCGTCAAAAATATCTGAAACTGTTCAAGTAAATGGTTGTTTTGACACTCGAAAAAGGTAATGCAGGCTATTACACAAGTCTCCAATTGCTAGAAATCTTGAAGTCACAGCGTTTATCACTAACTGAAATGCCTCCAGAAATTGAGTGCACTGGCTCAATTAATGATTTTAGAAACTCTACCATTGTCAATCTCGTAAAATTTGTTTATTGTATCCTCGATGGCTTCATATCTAATGTCTTCCACGAGTTTCTCACCATACTGTATTCTATTAAAATACAATTTCCACATCCACCAAATCATTTTTCGCTTAGTTTTCTAGTATACAGTGTGTCGCATCACAGTGAAAGTTGCGGCTATTCGTGCACGTGATATGTCCATGGTGGCTTCACGAAAAGACAGTGCCTGGATAGATTGCCGCGCAAGCCACGCTCATCAACAGAAATGGTTCGCGTGGCAAATAACCGGTTTGGCGCGCTCGAACATGGCTCGCGCAGCAGCCGCTCATAGTCGATACGCAGTTTAGGGACTGTCCATAAACCACGTAGCTCCATTTTGGCCTCCTGTGGACCCTCCCCCCCCTTCACATAGCCCATTGTTGCTTTTGTCTCTAACCCCCCTTCCCCCCACGTAGCTTTTTCTCATATTGACTCCTGAAGTAATTTTTGTACTGTTTTCTCTTGTCAGACTATCATAAATTCAAACGGGGATAATAAAATGGCGGAAATAAATATTCATATGCTTCTGTATGTTTTGTATCTTAATATGAAAGAAAAGCTACGTGGCCCGGCTCGGAAAACCACCTCCACTTAACGTAGCCCAGCGTAGCTTTCCAGCCAACCCCTCCCCCCTAGACCGCGCAACATAGTTTATGAACTATCCCTTAAGGCCGGTTACATACTGGGCGGTTTTTACCGCAGCGGAAACTTAACCGTCATCGCCTACAGAATTTGAGGTGTTTCCATATTCAGCGGTAGAACTGTCGCTGCTATTTCAGCGGTAAAACTTTCGCTGATATGAAGAGTTGGTAAAAGATGACCTGGTCGGACGTCAGTTCCTTTCTTTTGATGACCTGAGTTTCATTTTGTGAAATTAGAAGTTAATTTAATTAATTTAGTGTTTATTACTTCGGAGATAAGTTTTAAAATTGTTATTTTGAAGGTTCCATAGCCATAGAAATAGGAAAAGAAAAAACCAAAGGAAAACAGAATATTTGAGGAACGACGACACCAAATTTTTAAATTATTTTAGGATGTTTATTTTGACAATTGCTTGCGAAACTAAAATACGGCATTCAAAGGAGGAATACCCAGTTGATGAATTGTATTTAGCGTGTAGAAATGCTGGCAATCTCCTTGAAGTGAGCAGATTTCTCATGGACCAACTACAGATTAACATTTAATTTCATATAATTCCAATCCGCTATATTTATTTTATGCTAATTAGGGTGAAAACTTCTCGAGGTGAATATGAATAGATGTACAAGAAAAGTTTGAAAAATACACTATGCCATGTAATGGCTAGGACTTACGTTTATTTGTAACTAATACATACTCTTCACTGTGTAATCAACTATCACTGTTGAGTTTATTTCGCTTTTACACTTACAAGCACAATCGACTAGTTAAACTTTAAAAGAATCTGATGTTTTGTCTCTTAAAACTGCTCTCACTACTGCTAACGAAATGAGAAGATCAGTATCTATCGTCACTTAACTCACATTACGATTTATAAATTAAAAGTGTTAACTTTACACAGACTGAAAGCGCACAAGCGGTAAAAAAATCGCCGTGTGTGCAAGCGCCTATCTGACCACATAGGCCACTATCTGGACTGGGGTGGCCAAATTACCATCGAATGTAGTGGCAGCGCGCGGCTGCATACTTGCCGTCGACCGCAGCTCTGCCGCTGGTTGTTCCCTCCGCCCAGTGTGTAAAGCTCCCATTTGATCCCTTGCGCCACTACTGGAACGACGTCAACGGAAAAATATCCGCCACGGCCGAAACCGCCCAGTGTGTAACCGACCTAAGAGTCGTCAGCAGCGCCGTACGTGACCCGTTGTGCCGCCTCGTCCTCGCTAACGTCTGTTTTCCCGCAAATAGCAGTAGAAATCAGGCTTAAATCGCACGAACCGAATTAATTTTTGAAACTTACTTAACATTGTTTACTCTTCGGTTCGGCAGACTCTGATCGAGCGCAAACCCGCGTCCAGCTGGGGGGGGGGGGGGGGGCAGCTCCCCTATCCCCCGCGACCGGTAAAGGGAATCATTCTTCCTTTCATTAGATTTCTGTAACACTGCCTTTCTAAAATATTTTTCTGTCATTATTTTGGCGATTTGAGACCACGATTTGTGACACATTCGTGCTGTAACATGGAGATTTGTCTTTAAATTGTTCTTGTTATCCCTGAAAGAAACACAAAACGTTTTGTGTAAAAAGACATCTGTAAAAATGCTTGAGGTTTTTTATGAAGCCATTCTACATATATCGTTCATGTTCGGAGGGAATAAAATAACCTTTACATTGTCCATAAATGCAATAGAATTATTTGCAGTTGAATTGTTGGTAAATAAGAGAATTGTTCTGTTATTTTTACAATAAATTGTGTCAAGCAGGGCTTCTAAAAGCTTTTCTGTCATCCAAGCCTTTTTATTTGATCTGTAAGATAGCTGCATTGATTTAACATTTTTTTTTTCTGGAATTCATGTTACCGAGCGTTGAGGCTGAGCGGTTAACGCTCTGGCCTTGCGTTCAGAACGTTGATTCGAATCCCCGCCTGGGAATTCAGATTTGGGTTTTTCATGGTTTCCCCAAATTACTCCAGGTAAATGCTGGGATGCTTCCTTCAAAAAGGCCATGGCCAAGGTCCTTCCCGTTCCACAGTCCCGTCCCGTCCTGCCTCGCCTGTAATGACCTCGAAGTAGACGGCAAGTAAAAAAAAATATGCTTTATGCACGCCATTCTACTATTTTCCGATGGATAAAAGTGTTTCAAATGGACAGAATGCTTGTTGTAATGCGTTTAAAAGTATCAAAGTGCAGGAAATTTTTTTTAAACACTGTAATTAACAATGTGAAAACGTTTATGTTTCGAATGAGTGTTTGGCTGTTTCGAATTGTTTCATTTCGTTAGCTTTATGTTTAAATGCTTGCATATATGAGTTAGTGAATTTAAGGTGCACTTTATTCTTTAGATGAAAGATGGCATATGCGTTTATTAAAATAACCTAGAGTTTGAAACCTAAGAACCGACTTATTTGAAGCAATCCTTTCTTTGTCAACTGAAATAGGTCTGTATCAAAACACTTACAACGTCTTTCTTAGCAATTAAAAAAAAAAAAAAAAAATGGAGGCGCGAAACATACATATGACACAACTCGCGGTAATTTACAGTAGTAAACAGAACATTACTTTTGAGTTCTGGTGGCATAAAATATGCTTGGCTTAAGTAGGTTTTAAAATAGACTACAAGCCACTTTTTAAAATTTTAAAAGGAACATTGCAACTGTAAGTAGGAATATAAACCGTTTTACTGCGTCATGCCTGCAAGACTTGTCTGACTCGGAGCTTAATTTTTTTTTTCGTAAAAATCAAAATTTTATGAAACAGGCGATATGCCTCAGTACTTAGTCTCTTGATTTCTAGCGCTGAGATACCAGCATTAAACATTTGCGGCGGATAATGGAGTTACCGAAGTTCTAATCACTGATTCTCAAACCCTCAGCTGGAACATAGCAAGTTTAAGGTCTCCATAACTGATCTTCACTCTTCAATTAGCTGGCAGTCAAACGCATGAAAAATTCCCTCACTTTACACTGATTTCAAAATGCCTACTGTCGCAATACAGAAATTCACCGAAGATAGCATCAACTAAGTTCAAGATCATGTTAGATCATTCATGAAACTTTTCGTCAGTGCCAGTATACCAGTCTGTTCCGAAGACTAAATGGATCTCGTGTACAACCTCCAAAGGGCACGTAGTGAACAACGCGATGTGAACAGTTATCCCAACAAATGCGAAAAATGAGGTAAAGAGCACAGTTAGTGGGAAAAATGGAAGAATGCAAACTTTATGCAGAAACAGTGGTTACAGATGCTTAGCATATTGTCGGGGATTGGCATGTATCTAAAGTTGCCACTACCTGCACCACTCAAGAACAATCTAGGAAAGGTGCTAATCACAAACTTCGAAAGTATACTGTATACCTTTTAAGACTTACAGAATATTGACGACTTATACAAGCACACACCAATGTCAAGGATCATGAAAATATGCTCAGCCTCACAAATATTGACAGATGTTTTACAATTTCTCAAGTTAACGGTAATATCCTCATTCTGTTTCTATTTACCGCATATTTTGAAAAGGTGTGTAGTGGGCATTCGCCTGGAGTGATTTCAGGAAACTATGGAGAAAAAAAAACTTAATTCTGGATGGTCGTTTCCCGAATGCGATGCCAGAGTGTTTTCGCTCGACCGCAAGTCATCGTCAATCCTCTTACACACCCTGCCTCATAAATTCTCGAAATGTTACGAAAATCGCAAAAGGTAGTGAACACAGGTAAAAAATCACCAAAATTATGTAATATTCGCTCCACGAAATAAGTCATCGATTGACATGGTTAGAAGGTGACTGAGGATGTATCAGTTTCATTAAGAATTCACTATTCCTCAGTTTAGACGAGGTGAATTGCACCCTGATTGTGGAGTTTGCTGGGTTACGGGCAAAAATGTGTGTATTCTGGTTCGAGACCGACCGAACCTGCAACATTTTTTTTTTTTATTTGTTGAATACCAGATAACCTGTGGAGATGCTACATTTTGTGCTTATGAATATCTCTTGTGGTATAAACTCGTAACTTTTCTCCAGAGCAGAGCCTTCGTGGGTGGATCCTCAACAAAAATTGGGCCATACTTTATGTATGTTTTCAACCGGAATGAGAAACATCCACTTCATTCATAAATGGTTATAACAGCTATCTATTCAACCCACATGCATAGGACAACCCTAATCCATATGCTCAGATCGGTTTCACACCGGTATCCTCCTGAATGAGAGACCAACACTCTGGGCGAAATTATAGGTGACAAAATTATAAGTGTTTGATTTAAAAGTGACATCTTCACAGCTCAGCTAATCGTTTCCAAAATTTGAATAGCTGTATGGTGCAAATTGAAATATCGTTTCACGAAATACGTCTTATACCCGTTGCGTTTGACAAAATAGTCTTCATTTATAATGACGCCTGTATACCTCATTTTGCTAAGTTCGCTTCATGCTCATTTAAACTAGCATCAGAGGCCAGATGGGTGAACTGTGGGATAAGCAGTGTTCCACAAACAGGATTTCACAGGTTTACACCCACCACCACGTGCCCCACAGTATGTGTCGTTGACAAATTGATGGATTATGGAGCAGGTGTGACCACATACAACAGTCTTACCCCCACCATCACCACCTCCCCCCCCCCCACAGCACATATCCTTCAATGGACAGGACTGAACAGGTTTATCTCCACCACCACTAGACCTTGTTTAATGCTGAACCAGCCTGCTACAGACAAAAATACAAGAAACAAATTGTTAAAAAAAAAAAAAAAAACAGTTCCGATTTGTGGCACGCTCCATCTAAGTAAGCACAGGATTCACACGTTTAAACCCACCACCACCATTTCCCCCAAAGCACGTGTCGTTAACAGATTGATGGATTGTGGAGCACGTGTTCCCCACATACAACAGGCTTACCCCCACCACCACCACCTCCCCACAGCACGAGTCCTTCCATGGACAGGACTGAACAGGTTTACCCCCACCACCACTAGACCCTTTGTAACTGCACAATACGGCTGCTAGCGCCACTGTTCAGAGATGGCCCACCCAATAAAATTGTTCTCGTCGGTGTATCATCTCAACGGTGGTGAATTCAAAGCTTTTGACCATAGGTTTTTCGTACCAAGCATGAATTTGAGCCAGTAGTTGTGCTCGAAAAAATGGGGCACAGGTACCAAAGTTATATTATCGTATGAAGAATGGAGAGTGTTGACTGAAGTATTGGATGTAGTGTCCGATTTGTTCAACACAGACAGCTACCTCACAGACGTTACCGATTTGTGATCACTCCGTCTCCTTCCGAATGGTGGCTGGGAGAAAAACTGAATGTGTTTATCGCAATTCCTATCCTGCCAACTGCGTGTTCTTCAGAGAATCGACATGACAAAACTTCTTTGACGTGCAGCCTGCAGTGACTGGAGCCTTGACCATCAAGAAGACTATTTCAGCCAATAAGGTGCTGCATAACTATTGGATGGATAAGGTCCAAAAACTGATAAGTGTGGATATTAATAATGTTTATGTGACTCAAGTGACATACAGCCCCATTTCATCATTGGACTATACACTGCTTAGACATGAAATTATTGTGTATAAAAATTTACTAGTATTGGATAAATAAGAATTATGATCCTTGATATGATGTTTGTGGTACTACATGCATGTGAAAAGTATATTTTTACCCACCAACCATTAAAAAGTCCTGTATCAATTTACTTTTCATGAGTCCTTCATCACTTACTAGTCTTAAGACCTAATCGTAATAGATACCAACACTCGATAAGACATAAATTGTGTCGGATATAAGTATTAAGTATGTGCCACTTTCCACGAATTTATTAAAAAGTGTGAAAATGTGCAAAATTGATAAGAAAAATAATGAAAACTTACCAGCAGAGAAATGGAACAAAGTATCGAACATTACAGGGAGCAAGAGAGAAACATAATTTTATGAGAAATACACAGTTTCAGTAAGAAGCATGAAAATCCTATAAAATCCCTAAATTTAATTAAAATCGGTAAAAATGATTAAAATACGCAAAATATTGCCAATATTATGTAATAACATTCCAACAAGACGTCGATGGTTGATATGACAATTATACCTGCATACATCCGAGACTGCAGTGCGCAACTATATTATGTGTTTTCATTACTACAACTGGCTACAAAAAAGTGTCTTATATGCGCAAAAATGTGTGTGTTCAGCTGTACCGACAGTTCCCAGAGAAACCTGCACGGCCCCTCCACCATACACATCACGTCACCGTCAGGGATGGCAAAGGATGAAAACTACGAATGTTATCGATCAAAGGGGCAAAGGTTAGGAAAACTATGTGATGAGTATTCACATCACATACAATCTTCCCATCATGATGGGGTGTGCAAAGGATAAAAACAATATATGTGTGCATCACAGTACTCAATGTATTTGATCAAAGGTGCTGACAGATCGTATCAGACACACAAGGCATAGCTAAAACTACTGTCATCAACAGGTTTACGAACCTACGTAAGTTACATTAAACTCGGGTTAATATAGGATGTTAAACTATGTGTCATTATGGGGTAAGATACGTTAGGTTAGTCCAAGTTAAGTTAGTCTTCCACATCTGAGCAAAAACTTAGGTTACTGTAGGCTGGCACATTCAGAAAAAGTTAAATCTCGATTGAGGTGTTACAGTTATGTGCGCCATTTACTCAAAATGGCTTGTAGAGCGTTTACATCATGTAATGAAGTTGGGATATATTAGCATAAGCTCAGTTTAATCCTTATTTTTCATAAATTGGGAGCGCATGTGAAGCGGTAACTTTATGTAACGAGCATGGGTAGCACTAGAGATTAACCCCGCCTTTAGGCTAATAAACCATCACACCCTAGCAGTAACTGAGGTTATTGTAGATGATTTAGGTAAGGCAGGCCCAGCATGTTACAATGTGTTAGCTTAGGTTAATGCGCGAGCGCGTTATCCTAAGCTAACATGTTCGAGGAAAGCTCTCAGATCCAGACATTTTTCCAGAAGTGTTAAACACGAAGACTAAAGATTCATTTGATATAGTTGGGGAAGCATTTTTTAGTGTTTTACGCCTAGTTGACATCCAGGTCATTAAACACAGGAATAGACGGAGCACAGGGAAGGGGAATGAATTCTACTATGGACTTTTGAAGGAATCATCCCGGCATTCCCCTGCAGTATATTCGGGAAGCAATGGAAAACCGAAATCTGGATGGCAGGACGGGAATCCGAACTCACGTCCTTCCGAATGTGTGGCAAGAGCGTAGAGGGGAAGCTGAAGATTTGTTATGCTAAGGGTGCGTCATAAACCATGTAACTCCATTTTGGATCTTTTTAACTCCCCACCCCATGACTTTCCCGTCTACCCGAACCTTGTGGATGGGGACGTTAAGCCTGTTCTGTATCTTTCGGAAGAGTAGGCCTGAATGGGCCTGAACCAAGTTTCACCCTCTCCCTTCTTCATTTTGCAGAATTCCTACCCATTTTATTAAAACCGACGGGGTTTTGAACCGTTCACCCCACTATACGAAAATATGTTAATTATTTCAATACTTACGATGAATTTGTGAATAATTACAATTTTAAGACCACTGTACAGAAAAATCGTCATGTAAGTGAGCAATTTTTATCCAGCTCATACAATGTCGCTACGAGTGGCGTCGTCTTGCCTGCAGGATGTGGGGCGGGCGACCAGGTAGGTAATGAAAATGCGGTGAACAGTAGTTGTCTCGAGTGGCGGTGTCTTGACTGCAGGATGTGGGGTGGGTAATAACAGGGCTGTGGACGGTAATTGTCTCAAGTGGCATCGTGTTGGTTGCAGGAAGTGGGTTGGGCGACCAAGAACTGCACAGGTAAGTAATTGCCTCTAATTATAGGGCAGTGGCCGCAGGAGGTGGGGCTGGGCAGGCGACCTAGATTGGAAGAGAAACCCTATTTACTTCCTACTACAACTGATCAAATATCTAGAACATTTGGCGGTGAGGATAAATTACAAGTGATGGAACGGACTCACTCTCAGATCTTCTGGGAGCTGAGGTTCTTTAGGGCAGTCACTATGCATAGTTAACAGGGAAACACCTCTCCACAGCCAAGTCTTGTGTCATGGCTGATTTAATGGTAACATCAAGTCTAGCTGTTAACCATTCTTCACTGTTAGTAATAGTTCCATCATTGATACTTCGAATCGATTGGTAATTGCAAGTAACTATTTCTCCAGTGGTTGGCACTATTGGGGTTAGCCTAGCAGAGGGCATCTAATTGTATGTATGGCAACATTCGAGAACTAGTAATAAACCATATTGTACAGCAGTTAGGCTGAGATCTCATTAGTAGAGTAAGAGAGCCTGCGGTTACCATATGAAGCCTAAGAGCCATACTAACAACAACACAGGTCTGTGGCCTTAATCCTCAGTGGTGTCAAATATACTGATTGTTAATAGACTAGTTAGCCACAGCACAGCAAGAAAGCAGCAGAAGATTGCCTGGAGCTAGCTGTGGGAGTAAATCCCCCAGGTCAGTACTACTGTCCTGATCTAAGCTTCTCCAACACTTCAGTTTGCTCACAAGTGCAGGACTTGACCAAAAACATGCCATTACAAAAGTAGACAATTTACATATAAATTATTTCCTAAACAAATTATATAAATACATACCAAAAGATGTAGTCACAGCAAGCATAATATATATATATATATATATATATATATATATATATATATATACCACATTGATACAAACTACTGGCACTTCTTTTATAAATACCTTAAAAATAAATTCAATGTCAATTAAAAATTTCTTCAATCTTTTCCTGAATTTAATCTTATTGCCTGCCAGACATTTAAAATGTGTTGGGTGCTTTCTGAAGATATGTATCACTGAATATTGTACCTTTTTTGAACTTGTAATTATAGTTTAATTAATCTGCTGGAAATTCTGCCAAAACCACTCAAGTACTTGCTCTTAAGAGACATGATATTTTTATTTTATTTATCAATCTTGTTTCATGAATCCCTTTCATGGATAACATTTCTTATTTCTTCTGGAGTAGCTAAATTTACAGATACAATGTCAAATTTTCTTAGAAGGCAGTATTGATAAAATTGATACCAAGAGTCAGCTACTGGTAGTCAACTTATCAGTGACAGACAAAAAAATTTAATAAACATATCAACAATTGGAAAATATTATTCTACTGAATTTTATTTGATGTAAAGGTCTTTATTGGCCTCATTGTTTGTCCCTGTTCAATTTTTTGAATTTTGCATATTGTCTTAATTTTATTATCAGAGTCATGAATGTGAATAGTATGCTTAATGAAGTATCCAACTGGTTTAAGGTAAATTAATAAATATTACATTTTGATCAAACCCATTAAATTATTTTTTTTAAAAAAATATACACAGCAGTATTTACAAATATACTATAGAAATAACACAGTTTCAGAACCAAATGACATATATTTCCTTGGGATTCAAATAGATCAGAAACTTATTTGGAAATAACAATTAATATTCCTACTGAGGAGTTTAAGTAGTGCCAACTTTATAATAAGAACATTTTTTCAGACCAGCAATCTAAAATTAATGAACCAAGTATACTCCTCTTATTTCATTCAGTCATGTCACATAGCATATTTTCCTGGGGAAACTCTTCACAAAGTATAAAAGTTTCTGCTGCATAGAAAAGAACTGTTAAGACACCGTATAGCGTAAAACCAAGTACTACTTGCAGACAACTCTTTAAAGGAATGACTCCTCCCAATGATTTTTAAGTATATCAATTGTCTCGTGTGTTTTATCATAAAAATAGTTTACATCAAATGTACAGGTGTACAGGTTCCATACAAGAAACAAATTTAACTTGTTCAAAACACAAACATCTGTCACCAGTACAACTGAGGACAACTTATTCTGAGACACAACTGTTTAATAAAATTTCTAAAATTATTAAACAGTTTGCAGGTAATAAAGATGTATTTAAAGAAAAGCTCATTCAGTTTTATTCAACGCTTTATTCAAAAGAATTAATTGGAGCTAATAGATTTTCCCAAAATACAATTATGAAAATTAATGTTTATTTTTTATTTTTTGTTTGTTTTTGAAACATATAATATTTCCCCCCACACTTATTATTCATATTATAGGAATTTATATTTATTTGTCTCTCAGCATCATATCTAGTGCAAAGGACAAATGATATGGTATAAGACAAAATAGTCTGTACAGAGGCAGAAACACGTAATAAAGGCAATAACATGTTCTTTTTACAAATATACAAGGAACAGCTTATTGATATCCTTTTTCACTATCTATATTTGTGGCAAACAATGTGATTTAACACTAATGTTTTGTTGCAAGTACTCGTCAATGATATAGAAGCAGTGGATGAGCAAGTACTCCTTCAGTTCTGAAATGTATTTAGTTTTCTCTCTTACAGACCTCATCTTTTGAAGAAAATTATTAAGCCATCAGACTTGCATAGAAAGTGGTCCTTTCAGACACAAGGTAGTGTTTGTCTGTATATATATATATATAAATCTAGTGTCTTTCTAGTATTACATGTTTGCTCATTACTATTTGTTTGTAGTGTATACACAGAAGCATCCAAATAATTTTATTGAATACTATAGTTTCAAGTATATTTCCATAGGGTTGTGGTATAATTTGTATCTTATTAAATAAACGTTTATACCAGATTCTACTTTTAACCATTAATTCTAATTTTTTTTCTGCTTTTTGAATGCATTTGATACTTGGAGGGGAGTTAATCCCAAATATAATACCATATCTCAATAATGATTGCACATACGCAAAATAACTAGTCCTAATTGTTTCATTCGATATGCACCCAACTAATATTCTCATCATGTACCAGATGGTATTTAGTTTTTTACAAGGGTGTTCAACGTGTCCCCCATTTAAAATTATCTTGTATCCATATACCTAGAAGTTTTCACAGCCACCCCCCCTTTCCAAGACAGAGCCACTACCTTTCCCAAGAGCACCCCAGTCTCCAGATTTACCTGCCTCACAGCGTGGTTCAAATTTGCCTGCCATCGGTGACTCAGGACCTGCACCAGCTTCACCCTGGTATGCCATTCCTCAGGTCAATCTTTATGTTATAATACTCATTTCTATCAATACTATTTTTGCCTCCCCTCCCTTTTCCACTATTAATACACTATACTACTAACAAAGTGATCCTAAATCTTCTTCTATTACCTGCCCTAATGTTGCACTAGGTTTGAAAAAACTTCAGACCTGATAACCCTCGCCCAATTGGTCCTGCAGAAGAAGGGGTACACCTCCCCTATGGCTACTACCTAGTACCAAAACATGTTTCCTTCCATTTGTCTAGTCTCACAGGTCTATTGCACCTGACTTATTCCTACTTCTACTTGAACCTATTCTCTTCCTGACTCCAGTAACAGGTCAATTCCCCTACAATGTCTTAGGTACCAGGCATCCTAATCCAGCTTAACCTATAACCTGTTGCCAGCTATCAACCTGAAGGGCCCTGATAATTTCTTCCTAAACTGCAAGTCTTCTAACCTGTTCAGAAATTTTCATATTTCACTCTAAAAGTTTCCTATCCCAGAAACAGAATGGATGATGCCATGGAAGAGCCTCATTTAGTTCTTGTTTACCCTCTGTATCACATTCACCCCAATAAAACCACATCTCATGCTCTCTGCAAACCAAACACTTCGCCACAAGCCTGCTACATGAGCCACATATCTCAAGCATGATATTTCCTTCCAAGGACTAGGATAAAACCTCACTCTAAGTTTGGTCAGTTGAACTAATAATACTCACGCAACAACACAGCTGGGCATAAAATCATTAATCCATTAATTGTTAATTAACAACAATTATAAAATTTTAAAAAAATAACTTTTAAGTTAACCTAAAATCATTAATGGGGTTATTAACTTCTGTTAACTTTATTCCGTTACATTGGTTGTTGACGTCATTTTCATTGAAATGCACGCCACACCACATTCGTACATTCGGTGAGTCGAATGATAAACAAATTAAATAATGTAAACTGCAATTCCAATTGTGCTGCATAAGTAACTGTTGTGTTAGAAAAGGCATTGGTATGAGCAGGAACACTAAAGTTGAAGATTGTTTGTATTTTACATTTTCAAACCGGCGCTCACTATGAGTTTCAAATTCAATCGCTGATTATTTGGACATTTTTATAACCTAAGTTTTTTACTGTGAGGATTATAGACCCACATTTTAGTTTTCATTGGTTTGGTGTTTGTTAGTGAAATGATCTAAATTGAGATTCGTTATATGATTATATCATGGAAACTGAAGTGTTAGAATCTGTTAGCAATAGCAACAAGAAGATTTAAAATCCTTGGGCACATTTACCTTTCTTCCATACTTAATATTTAATCTACCCAGTTTTTGTTTTGTTTTATTTATCTATGTGTCCCGGCCCAGCCTGTTCTATAATATTGTTGCTTGTCATTCTGTAATCTTTTTCTGTCAAAACCCAAATTACTCATTTCTCATAGGACAATCTGCAAGGGTTATACTGAAGAACACTTGGGCTAAATGAAGACAAGAAAGACAGACAGGAACACCACATTCTGCTTATGTAGGGGTGAGCCCAATGTGTTAGTTTTCATAAACAAAATGATACTTGCATAATGCATCACAGCACAAAACACCTTGGTATAGCATTCAGTGAAACATGTTATAGTACTTAAATATCAGTACAACTTTTGATGGTTAACTTTTATGGACAACATTAACGTGTGTTAAATTTGTCAAAGAATTTATGCTTCAATGATTATTGGAGTTAGCTTTTTAAGAAGTGGATTATCAATTAATGAAGTTATCTTTCACCTATGTGCAACACCTACTGTAATACTGAAAACTGCTAGTTTAGGTCAGTTGAACCAATACTATTTGGCTTACCCACCATGCTATTTAAGAAATGTTAGTTCCAGGAGTATTATCGGAAGGATTCTATCATGTACATGTGTGTTTGTAATAAAATTAATCATTCAGAATTTGAATATAAATTCTGCACTTATTTACAAAGATTCTAGAGGTATTCTTATTAGAGTCCATCCATAATATATGTTACTTTGTATTAATACACAATATCTTCATCATTCTAACTTTCAAGTGAGAAACACAGACACTCAGATCTTTTGTTTCTGGATATCTTCTAAACTTATTTCCTCTGCTCCACATCCAGTTTTATTATTCCTCTTTCTTTCTTACTCCTTTGTGCTTCACATTATTCTTCTCCATTTCAGTTATCCATGGAAATGTTTATTTGTTATTCACATTGCAGCCCATTCAGCTAAAGTCCACACAGTTCTATGATGTTAGCAACAAAAATAAAACTTTAAATTTTCCATACAATCTTCGTCTTTATGACCAATTGTACTTACCAGTGTTGCTGTGTGCATTAAGTGACACCACACTAGATTGGGAAAGTATAGTGGCCTCAAATTCAAATTCTGGGCCCAGTGTACTTGCAATCTTGAAAATGGTTTTCAGGCAGTTTCCCAAAATCATCTATTATATTACTATTACTATTACTATTACTCCACGATTCACTAAAAGTGTGTGGCGGAGGGTGCATTGCACCTATCCGGGAAGGTAATGGTTTGGAAGGGATATACGGGATATGGCAGGAGGCGCCCATGGGCGATTGTGAGGAACCATCCCAGCATTCATATGGAGCGATCTGGGGAAACGATGGAAAACCCATATCAGGATGGACGGAGTACTTTATCGACAGCTACCCCTGTAAATCCTTTCTATTCCACTCCCTAATCGCTCGTGGAAAAAATGAGAACAGAAATGAATCGGTTCTGGCCCTGATTTCTCTTATCTTATTTTCGCGATCATTCTGGGATATGAATGTTGCTGGTAGCAATATTTGTTTACTGTCATTCCGAAACACGTCAGTCAAAATTTTTCAATTAGTTTCTGTTGAGAGCAATTCCAGGTCTTCCCAACCTAACTCCTTCAACATCGCACTTACGCTTTCCCTCCAACTATATATACCTGTCACGAATTGGGCGGCTCTTCTTTGGACCATCTCTAATTCCTCCATTAATCTCTTTTGATGGGGACCCCATACAGAGCAACAATATTCTAAGTGAGGCCACACTAGTGACTTGTATGCAATTGATTTAACGTCCAGAGTGCATTTTTTTAAATTACAACCAAGAAATCGAAGCATACGATTTGCTTTCCCAATTACATTCTCGATGTGCTCATTCCATGACAAATTATTACGAATTGTTACCCCTAGGTATTTAGCGGAATCTACCGTTCTAAGAACAGTGCCATTAATAGTATATTCAAAGCTAAATGGTGTCACCTTTTTACTTACATGTATGACTTGGCATTATTTAGCGTTTAACTCCAACTGCCAATCGTTACACCACACAATTACTTTCATAATATCGTCTTGTAACAAAGCACAGTCATCCTGGGTTGTGATTTCAAGATAAATAATAGCATCATCGGCAAATAATCTTTTCATCCTCCTTATGATGTCACACAAATCATCAATGTGTATGAGAAACAACAGAGGCCATATCACGCTTCCCTGAGGATCCCCGGACCTAACTTCAGTAAGTTCTGGTATCCCGTCCTGACATTGCATCTGGCCTCGCATTCGGGAGGACGGCGGTTCGAATCCCTGTCCGGGCATCCAGATTTGGGTTTTCCATGGTTTCCCCAAATCACTCCAGGCGAATGCCGGGATGCTTCCTTCAAAAGGCCATGGCCGAATTCCTTCCCATTCCTTGCCCCCATCCTTTCCCGTCTCTAAAGACCACGTTGTTAAAAAGGGACGTTAAACTGTTACAAAAAAAAAAAAACTGACATTGCGGCATGCCCGGTAGGTGGCATGGAAATCGACCTAGTATAGACGGCGCTGGCATCAGGCCAACCAGCGCCACCGCAGCACAGTTTCCGCCACGGCCAACAGCACACGACATAAACAGCGCTCGCTGTTTATGTCGTGGGCATCACCCGACACGTTCTTCCTCCTGTGGAAGCTGGCCCCATTATCAGATCCGGTCGCCCTCACATTCAACGAAATGTGCACTCTGCTAACAAGCTACTACTCTCAAAGATACCACGTGGTGGCCTCCCGCCTTGAGTTCCATCAGTATCACAAACAACCGGGACAATCATACCGGTCATGGGTGACTGATCTCCAAGGTCTTAGCCGCAAATGCGACTTCACTTGCTCAAACGCAAAGTGCAGGGCTTCATATGCAGACTCCCTGATCCGCGACGTCATAGTGCAGCTAGCTCCAGACCCAGAGGTGCGCACAGCGGCACTGAAGCTGGACAACCCATCACTCGAGGACATTCTACGCATCGCGCACTCGCATGAAATTGCGCAAGCAGCGAACGAGCGCCTCATGGCTCGCCCACAAGTAGCGGCGGTCAAAACATCACAACACAACTCCCGCGCACAAGGCAAACCCATGGCGCGCGCCAGACACCAACAAAGCAGGACGCCATCGCTGTCCGACGTATCTATGACGTCCGAACCCCGAACCCCACCCCGCCGACGATTCCAGAGGCCCCTGCCGTCTTGCCCACATTGCTTCACTTCGCACTCACGGGCAGATTGCCCCGACCGTTGGGCACATTGCACACGCTGCGGTAAAGAGGGACACTTGCGGTCAGTCTGCCGAAACCGGGCACCTCGCCCCAGCCCGACAGCCCCCATGCAGTAAGAAACAGTCAACAGACTGCAGACCACAGCTAATACTGGCGATCCACTCTCACAGAAACTATTCTTAACACTGAGAGTCACCAACCAGGACATCCGTTTTCAAGTGGACACGGGGGCAACCGTCTCGCTGATAAACCAAGCCACCTACGCTCAACTAGGCTCACCACCGTTGTCTCCACCTTCACGGCGTTTGGTATCGTACGGGAATAGAGACATTCCCCTGCGGGGTCAGGTCTCCATCACGGCCGCCTACAAACAAGTCACCAGACCAATCACCTTTTTTGTGGTGGATCAGCCCTCGGCTACTAATATTTTTGGGTTGGACGCATTCAACAGATTCGGATTCTCAATCGTGGACGAAGTCCAGGTCATATCAGACTCGGTCCCATACCAGGACCTGGATGACCTCTGTACTCAGTTCGCACCCATCTTTACGCCAGACTTAGGGTGCGCCTCAGATTTCGAGGCTCACATCACCATCCGGCCAGCTGCAGTACCTCGCTTTTGTCGTGCCAGACCTATTCCGGTCACCTTACGGGCAGCAGTAAAACAGGATCTTGACCAGCTTCAGAAGATTGGAGTAATCGAACCTGTCAAATCACAGCGCGTGGGCTATACCACTGGTCATCATCCGGAATCCCAATGGCACCCTCCGGTTATGTGGAGATTTTAAGGCTACGATCAACGCCCAGTCTCAAGTAGAGACGTATCCAATCCCACGACAAGAAGATCTTCTCACTAAATATTTCTCGAAGATTGACCTCGCAGATGCATACTTGCAGCTTCCACTAGATGAGGAATCGCAAAACATCGTCGTCATCAACACACCGTTTGGACTCTACAAATACAAGCGCCTCCCGTTTGGCATCGCTTCTGCACCGGCAATATTCCAAAGATACTTGGAGCAGCTGTTGCGACATATCCCGGCATGCGCAAACTACCTGGACGATATCATTATCACAGGAACCACTCGCCAGGAGCACCTACAAAACCTGCGCACGCTATTTGCAGCATTACAAGAGGCAGGGCTGAGGTGTCGCCTCGAGAAGTGTCGGTTTTTTTCAAGAGGAAGTAGAATATCTCGGCCATTGGCTCAACAAAGAGGGAATTAGACCATCAGACCGCAACGTGGCCGCCATAGATTCCCTACCCCGCCCAAAGAATCTGCCAGAACTACAAACCTTCCTCGGGAAAATAAATTACTACTCAAAGTTTCTGCCACAAGCGGCACACATCTCACAACACCTCAACCAGCTCCGGAAAAAGTGCGTTGCCTACAACTGGACCCCGTCTTGTCAACAGGCCTTCGACCGGCTAAAGCGCATGCTAAGGTCTGCTCCTTGTCTGACGCCGTTTTCTCCTATACGGCCCCTAGTCGTGGCAGCTGACGCCTCAGCATATGGAATCGGGGCGGTACTCGCACATAGGAATGAAGACGGCTCTGAACAACCGATAGCGTTTGCTTCTAAGGCATTGACGCCAGCACAAAGCAACTACTCGCAGATCGGGAAAGAGGCATTGGCAATAGTCTTCGCTATCAAGAAATTCCATGTATATCTATTTGGAACCAAATTCTCCCTCATCACCGACCACAAACCGTTGGTGGCAATATTTGGACCCCGCTCCAGGCTCCCAGACCGAACGGCCCAACGCCTCCAATGATGTGCGATGTTTCTGAGCGCTTATAATTATACAATCCAATATAAGCCAACAGCACAACACTCCAATGCCGACGCCCTATCACGCCTGCCTGCCGGCCCCGATCCGGAATTCAACCAACAGGAAGTACTGTGTTTTCATATCGATACAGAGAGGAAGCAGACAGTGGACGGGTTCCCCATTACAGCAGCCCGAATCGCCCCCGCCACCCAGCGGGATCCAATCTTGCGCCAGGTCCTGCGATATATCATTCACGGGTGGCCAACATACCTCACACGCAGAATGGCCAACGAGTTGAAGACATGGCGCCACATATCTGACAGACTCTCGGTCACAGATGGCGTCATTCTTTTGGACACAGAAAACGACACACATCAAGTGGTCATCACAGCGGAATTGCGCTCACAAATTCTAAAGCTCCTGCATCGAGGACATTGGGGCATTTCCCGTATGAAAAATCTCGCAAGAAGACATGCTTATTTGCCAGGAATCAATCGAGACATCGAGAAGATGGTACGCAGCTGCACAGCCTGCGCCCAACATCAGGCAGCGCCAACCATGGGACCGCATCCATCTGGATTTTGCAGGCCCATTTTTGGGAACTATGTGGCTACTTATAATTGATGCCTATTCAAAGTACCCGTACGTGGTTCGCATGTCATCCACAACGACGGAAGCTACACTTAATGCATTAAGCCAGGTTTTGGCGATCGAGGGGTTACCACGCACCCTCGTCTCAGACAATGGGCCCCAATTTACAGCAACCATATTCGAAGAATTCTGCGTGGCTAATGGAATCAAACACATCTTCAGTCCTCCATTCCATCCCGCCTCAAATGGCGAAGCAGAATGGCTCGTAAGGACGTTCAAACAACAAATGCTGAAAGAGGTACAGTCAGCTACGACGTATTCCGCCCTCACCCTCTTTCTCAGCACATACCGGACAACACCAATTAATGGTCGCAGCCCAGCAGAACTGCTCCATGGGCGACAACCACGAACGATGCTGCACCTCCTGGCACCATCACCGGCAGAGCCCCGGTCCAGACCGTCCCATCGGTACACGCCAGGCAGCGCGGTCTGGGCACGCGCCTACGGAGGGAACGCCACTTGGGTGCCAGCAACAGTACTGGGGACACACGGACGCCGTGTCGTCTCGGTACAAACGCCACACAGAATAGAACGCCGTCATCAAAACCAGCTGCGTCCTCACATCACAACAGGCCCATCACCATCACAACAATATCAGGAAGAATACAGTATACCACCATCAGCGCCATTAGCAGAGGTCCCACAACCACCCTCCCCACAACGACGATACAACTTGCGCCCAAGAAAGCCAGCAGTGCCAGACGAGACTGACGTCGAAATTGACACATCCATCAACCATCCACCAACCACATCGGCACCCACGTCACCACGTCCTCAACCATGGAGTACGTCGGCGCATGATGCGGCCGGGATACCACAATCATTCCAGCCTCATCACCCCAAGCATCGTCAAGGGCGCTTCCGTCCGTACGCGCCAACTTCAGGGGGGAGGGATCTGGTATCCCGTCCTGACATTGCGGCATGCCCGGTAGGTGGCATGGAGATCGACCTAGTATAGACGGCGCTGGCATCAGGCCAACCAGCGCCACCGCAGCACAGTTTCCGCCACAGCCAATCAGAGCCGACCCGGCACGGATATAAATAAGCCAGCGCAGCTCCATTCATCCAGTTCGGTGTTCGCTGCGCCTCTGGTCACGTCTCCGTCAAACTGTGATCATCTCTTGGACTCTCGACAGTGTTCGTCTCGGCTACGTCTACGGTACTCTCTATTGGACTCAGTGAATCGCTTCTCGGACCCTGACTGTGCTTGTTCTCGGTGACGTTCGGTACTCTCTCTCTTCGGACTCTGTGAACCTCACGTCGGATACAACCAGTGCGCGTCTTTTTGGATTACGTTCGGCCTGCTCCTTGGACTTGTTCGGTTATTCGTGACGATCTCCTGCGGAACGCCCCTCTGCCGTTCAACGTCGGCCGCCGTACGGATATAGCATAAGTTATGAACGCTCACCGTCGAGAACTACACACTGTGTTCTGCCCTCCAGAATGTCTGCAACCCAGTCGCATATTTGTCTAGATATGCCGTAGCCACGAAGTTTCCTAAGTAACCTAGTGTGAGGCACAGTGTCGAAAGCTTTTTTAAAGTCTAATAGAACTAAATCAACCTGGGATTGCTCATCTATAATACGGCTCAAGTCATGAATTAAAAGAGCAAGTTGTGTTTCGCAGCATCGGCCTTTTCTGAATCCATGCTGATTTGGGTTTAAAAGCTCACCTTCATCCAAAAACCGCATGACATTTGAATAGATGATGTGTTCTAAAATCCTGCAAAATATTGAGGTTAACGAGATCGGCCTATAATTTTGAGGATCATTAACATTCCCTTTTTTTTAAACACTGGACTAACGATGGAGGTCTTCCATTCGGTTTGTATTTTTTCTTGATCCAAGGAGGTGGTATATAATTTCATCAAATAGGGCGCAATTTCCTTTGCATACCTAGAGTAGAATCTTGTAGGAATACCGTCTGGTCCAGGAGCTTTATTCGGATTTACATTCATAAGCAGTTTAGTTATTCCCTCGACATCGTGAATTAGATCTTTCATAATTTTGTTGGTACAATTGTTAAATATCGGTATCTCCTCCGAGTTTTCTGTCGTGAAAGCTTTTTTTAAATACATTATTCAAAATTTCTACTTTCTCGACGCTAGTTTCTGATAATTCCCCATTTTCATTAATCAACGATGGCATGACCTTACGAGAGCCTCTTATTAATTTGACATATGACCAGAACTTTTTTGGATTAGTAATCAGATCTTCGGATAAATTTCTGACTTGGAATTCTTTAAACGCATCACGCATTGCCTTACACACTTCCGCTCCCAACTGGACTAATTTAGCGCGATTAGATGAGTCCCCCTACTTCTTTACAGTGGCATGTAAACGCCTTTGCTTCCTGAGCAACCGTTTTACTTCCCTATTGAACCACGGGAAGTTCTTACTAACCTTAATAAACTTCGCGGGAACATATTGATTTAGACCAATCCATATTATTATTTTTTTCAAATCAAACCAAAGTTCCTCAATATTTGTATTTAGCGTGTACATTTCAAAATTTTTCACCAAATGATCGACCATAAATGCATCGTCCGCCTTATCGAAACAATATACGAGTTTGTCTTTATCATGCTTCAAATTCAGCCTAGATTTTAAAGTTACCACAACTGCCTTGTGATCACTTATACCGTCTTCTATACAAACTGTATCTACAATATCCGGATTGTTTGTAAGAAAAAGATCCAAAATGGATGAGGAATCTTTGACGTTCTGCGTTGGCTCTTCGACCATTTGTTCAAGAGAATTTTCCGCGAATGATTTCTAGGAACGTTTCTGTTATTAACCTATCTCTTCCGGATGACTTGAACATAAATGTGTCCCAGTTAACTAAGGGTATATTAAAATCGCCTCCAATGATCAATGTATGTCCCTGAAATTTTTGAGAAATACTATTAAGTGAGTGTCTAAAATACTCCGCGTTATCTAGTCCAGCATCCGGAGGTCGGTAAAATGATCCTATTATGAATTTTAAACTTCTGCCAATTTTTACCTTCACCCATATTAACTCGCAAAAATTTTCCGTTTCATTTACTACAGAGCAATTGACGGTTTTATTAACGGCCACGAACACTCCTCCGCCCATTGTGGTAGTTCTGTCTTCCCGAAAAACATTGAATTGGGGACCAAATACTGCGCTAGATTCTACCTCTTGCGTCAACCATCTCTCGGTTCCTAATATTATATCGACATCGTTAGTCGCAACTGTAGCGTGGAAATCGGCTACTTTCCCTCTAATACTCCGACAATTAAGGATCATTATCCTTAGCGGCTTAATATCGGTATCTGAAGAGTCTAAATTCCCATTTTTAGTATTTGCATTCCGAAAGGAAATGGGTGAATTATTTGGAGCTGTAAATTTCGATTTATTCGCGCCGTCACTTCCAGAACAAAGATCTAGGTTACCGACGAGTCTTCTTCGTTCAACTGAGGGATCATCGAGCCGCACGGTGTTCCTAAAAAATAATTCACATCAATAACATATTTTAGCAGCCACCTTCGTCGCCATTCTCGGTGTGTAGTGGACGCCAGACCTGTCAAATGCGTCCCAGCTGGCAGCTATCATCGGTCGAAGGTCGACGATGCCCCAGTTGGAGCTGCCAATGACCAGTAATCCTTTACCTGGCAGGGCTCGGGGTCTGCGTGCCAATCTTACCTGCTGCGCTTCTGGGCCATTCGCGCTTGAATCTTCAGCCTCCTGCAACACGGAAAACACATTACTTAGTGACAAGTAATCATTTTCCCGTCGGCTAATTGGGAAATTCGACACCTTTCTCCGTTCCACACGATGCCAGACGTTTTCTGCAACTGATACCTGAAAATCCAAACTTGCCAGTTCTATTACAGTTGACAGCGGAATTTCTTCGACGCACTGCCGCTCCTCATCTAGGATGCTCCATATCTGCGCTTGAAGAGATGCCATAGTATTAATAATCTCCTCCAGAGCCAGACGCCTACCGGAACACTTTGTACAAGCCATGTCACCTGAAACAGACAAAAAGGAACTGCAAATGATACACAAAATTCGGTGACTGCTACTAACGGCTGCTAAAACTCGACTGCTGATTTACTACCTACACAGGAAAATCGAAGATAAAAACAAAAGCTATCTGGCACACTTTAAAATTAAACATGAAAGTCGGCGTCTGCTGTTAACGGCTGCTGAGCCTGACTGCTGAGCTCAACTACTGGAAAGCTCAACTGACTGGATCACTACCTAAATAGGAAATATTAAAAAATAACGACAAAAACAAGCAAAATTCAAATCACACACAAAAGTCAGCTACTGCTGTGGCTGCGGAAGCTCAATTGACTGGATCACTACCAAAACAGGAAATATTCAAACATAACGATAAACACTAGCACAATTCTAATCACACACAAAAGTCGGCTTCTGCTGCTACGGCTGCGACAGCTTGACTGACTTGATCACTACCTAAACAGGAGATATTCAATGATAACGACAAATACTAGCACAATTCAAATCACACACAAAAGTCAGCTTCTGCTGCTACGGCTGCGACAGCTCAACTGACTGGATCACTACCTAAACAGGAAATATTTAAAGATAACGACAAAAACTAGCACAATTCAAATCACACACAAATCTGGGCAAATGTTAGGACCATCCCAAAGCTTTGCCTCATAGACTTGCATTATGTATAAACAAAAATGAATACTCATCATATGAAACAAGAGTTACACATATCACAAACAAATGCTGACTACATTTGCTGAACACACACAAAAAAAGAAACTAGATCACTTAATCTAAGCCACTCACGTGTATAGGGTAATCAGACTG
This sequence comes from Vandiemenella viatica, assembly GCA_031002005.1. NCBI lineage: Eukaryota > Metazoa > Arthropoda > Insecta > Orthoptera > Morabidae > Vandiemenella > Vandiemenella viatica. The sequence goes on along the minus strand of CM061921.1, from coordinate 301,535,978 downwards.
CTGTATTGATGCATACTGTATTTGTCATTAATACAGATATGATGTGCAGATAGTAAAAATTCAATCTGAGGAGAAACATGTTTATCACATAGCGTGCCCTTTAATTGAATATGCTGTAGTTACAATTAATCCAGTATCAATGATATTCCTTTATTTCATTGTTTGTGTTCTTCAGCTGTTTATTTTATGACTTTCAATTTATTTCTCTACCAAAAGAACCAGTTTTGTAAGGATATTAGACGTTTCCTGTTACTTCATGCATGTAATCTTGGAATTTTATTCCTAGAATTGTATATATAAAGATATAAGTTATGTAAAAGGTGTTTAAAAACCATAGAGTCAGAATAATATGATGTAGTAGCCATCACTGTTCCATTCTACCATCGAACATGTCTCATGAAGAGGACCGATTTTCAGCATGTTAAAAAAAAAACTAAGGTTTGTGTGTGGGGGGGGGGGGGAGGGATGGAGGGTGGAAGGGGATGGTTAACACTGAGGGTATCTTGTCTTTCATCTTGGTCCCCTTTTTTCAGAATGAGCATCAGATTCTTTGCATCTAATAACTTTAGCTGCTCATGTTCTGCTAGAGCTACACCTATTACATACTTACAAATTCTATCCATCTGTTTGACACAATTCAGTTAGCTTTCAAAATTTAATGATAAAAAATGTTATTTATCCAGCAAAATGTATCCTGTGTACATCCTAATGATGCAAAGTATTTTCATGACAATGCTAATCTAAATCGGTATAACTGTTTGGTCATCAAAGTTTGCTGAACGGGTAGAGAATCATAGTTAATTTTGCATTTATAATATTATTACCATAGATCATACACAAACTGACTGCGAGAGAAACAAAGCTTGAGTGACCGATTAAGCATAAAAAATGAAACGTGTATGGCACTGTTGGGTCCCGAAGGATTGTTAGGCTGCCTACATGACAGAGATTCGACTATGCCACATATTCTGCTTCTTTCATGGCTGGAAAGTTTAATGTGGCATACGAACAATGGTGTATAATCAAAAACGACTCTTAATAATTTTTGCTCTAAATATGATTTGAACCCAGGACTGAACTCAGAACTCTTGAAAGCAAGTGCCTTAACCACTAAACCACCAGCCCACCCTCTAGTAGACCATTACAGAGTCTTACACATGCTATGCCTCTGTCTTTCATCGTTCAGTTAGTTTTCAAAATTCCACAACAAATTATATAATTTATACAGAAAAAAGCATCCCATTTACTTCCCAATGACAAATAGTAATCCCTTGTTAACATTAATCAATAGGCTTCGGATCTTTAGGACCAAAAAAATCGCGAAATATGCAGGCAAATATTACCTTAAATATAGGTAAATATGACCTAAAAGAGACAAAATATGACCAAACATTAAATTTTTTATTCTTTAAAAATGCTCAAATGTACATAATTTATTTTATGTAGCTGTGTCGCTTTCAAGTAGACAGCATAATTTGCTTCTATGCATTCACTGTACGATTGGGAAATTAATTTTGTTGAAAGTTATTTTCTTGTTCCTGTAAAAGAATGGATTACTAGAATTTTACTTTTAAAAATGGAAATTTACTATACATTTGTTGCGAATTAGTGTAAATACCATTTTTTATTCTTGTTTGATGCCAGCATTGCAGTATATCACCACATGCATATTCAAGTTCTCGAAGAGGAATTTTCTCCGGTTGTCACTTAAAACTGTCTTGTAGTGTGAGAAGCTTCGTTCGACATCGCAAGATGTGACGGGAGCGTACTTAAACAGAGTCAGGTCACTGCAATTTAGTTGTGGGTCGTCTTCAGTCAAAACAGATTCGCCACCATGTAAAATTTCACTAATTTTACAAATTGTTTTATATCCCTTATTCCCACACAACACTTTATCAAATTTGTTTTTCAGCAAACTAGCCACACTGCCCCCTGCTTGGCCTATTTCGGTTTCCACACTTTTAACGACCGCCAAACTTTCATTCATTTCTAGACCAATTTCTTCAAGACGCGAAATCGCAGTTGTGATGCCTGAAAAACTTGACTTTATGTACGCCAAATTTCTGAACAAATTACTGAAAAACAGTTCTTGGACAATTTTTATGGAAGATGCTTCACTGCTATCAAAATTAGAAACTATTTTCCGTATGTTTTCATAATATTCACAGTAATAGCTAACTGCATCGAGCCATGTTCCCCAACGAGTAAGTACTGGTTGTGGTGGAAGAGGGATGGAAGGTGCGTCTTCTCTAAATTTTGCCACTCTCATTGGAGCTTTAACAAAAATCTTTTTTACATTTGATATTAACCTATCAACATCAGGGAAATTTAGTCTTACTTCCTCGGCAACTCTATGTAATCCATGAGCAAGACAGGTTAAATGCACTATCGAAGGATACAACATCTTCAGACATTTCCCAGCCTTTACCATGTACGGCGCAGCGTCGGTCACAAATAGTAAGACATGCTCTCGCTTAACTTCACCGCTCAATAACAGTTTCATAGCGTTGTCGAAACGGACAGCAATTGTTGAATGGTTTACTGATTCAAGAGCTTCACAGTCCAGTAAAAATATATCACCCGGTCTGTCAGAAAGTAGGATTCCAACGATAACATTTACAACGTATCACCCACAAGCATCAGTACTTTCATCCATTGATACCCAGATCTTATTGGTGCCTATCTTAGTTCTGATTGCCTGCAAATACATTTTCATAACAAGACGGTAAATACTTCTTCCTCAATATTGATTCGGTTGGAATCGTCTGTGTTGTGTATTTCTCCAAGAACGATTTGAAATGCTCATTGTTCATTTTTTTAAGTGGGATGTTGGCTGATACCATCATTTCACAGAGTTCTTTAGAAAAAATTGATAATTTGGAAGACGACGAAGCTGTAGATGTATCCAAGAAAAGTCGCTGTTTGCTTTGTCGAGTTGAATGTCGTATTACGTTATTCTTGTGTCTTGATGTATTGTAGTGCTGCTGCACATGAAATCGCTTTGTTGCATTCACTTTAGTTTCACATAATTTACAGAAAAGAACTCTTTCATCTGTGCTAAAATACTCCTTCCTTTACGTAACTCCGTAACTTTACACTTTCAGAAAGTTTTGTTTTCGGCATGGCGGTACTCACTGATCCACTGCAGATTTAACACTGGTTCAGGATTATTTTCAAAAGCATTGGTGACAGTGCGTGAGTGGCTGAAGGCTTTGTGCTTGTTTCGACGCGTAGTCTGGTATGTGGGGAATACCTGACCCAGGTAGGGACGGGTTTCCCGTTAAGCAGCAGTTTCGCCGTACTGAATCATAGGAAGACAATTGATTCCTCTCAACTCATCGGTGGGTCACTGCAGTGGACTCAATTCCCGCGATACCGTCGGAAGTGAGACATTGACGCGGCTCGACACAGGCATGCTGCTGCTGCATAGTCGAATTTAAAAAGCGGGCGGAACATTAACGTTTAGAGAGTGACAATAATTTATAACGTTAATTCTTGACTGGTGAATTCTGAACAATTTGGTTACAATTAGTTTCGTTTCTTTCTCCAATGTATAACAGGAATATATTTCTCTGAATAATCATCTTAATTTCTTTTCATCTACAACTTCTATCAAAAATTACCAGCTTTTTTCTCAAAATATGACCATATGACCATAAAAATTGCTGAAATATGACCATAATTAGGAAAATGGCCCAAATATGCATTTATAGGCTATATAAAATACATTTAAATATAATCAGAAACGTTGAATCAGTGTTTATTTCTGCATTTCAGCTCAAATAGAAGGCAGGAAAAAAATATGACTTTTCCTAAAGATCCGAACCCTATTAATCAAGATCGGATTAACTGTTTAGCTCTGAAAACGTAACAGACAGAGAAAAAGTGTTACTTTTGCATTTATAATATTAGTATAGATCTAACAGGAGACCTTATGGTTTCAGTTTTCAATTTGGGATGAGACTTTGCAGGTTAGTACTATACTTTAAGAGTGTCTGCCCAGCAAAGAAGTAAAGCACACTAGCCAGAAGATTTTGAGAAAAAGGTATCTGAAGTTTTATGTGCAGCCCATGTGGGCCTACTGGTTCTGGTACCATGCCAACACAGTGAAGTGGCTGAATCTGTAGTGAACTCACTTGCCATGCGGGTGATCCGGTAACTTTGGTTTTGGTAAGTTTTTTAAATGACTATATTAATTAAGGTTTTAATTTACCTGCATTAAAAATGTATTGGAAACTATTAAATTTTTTTAAAAGTATTGTCTTTAATTCATATTTTAATAAGTTGTAACAATCATTTCATATACCAAAAATTATTTTTGTAAAATTGATAATATTTTTGGTCATTAATTTTATATAAAAGTCATTATAATTTTTAAAACAATTTTTAAAAGAGCTACCTGAGGTAGCATCAAACCCAGATCATCCGCATGGCAAGCAAGCTCGCTACAGACTCAGCCACTTTGCTGGGCTAGCATAGTGTAAAAATCAGTATGTGCTACATGCAAAACTTTAGAGCCATTTTTCTCTGAATTTTCTGACTAGTGCGCTTTAATACTTCACTGGGTGGACACCCTTAAGGTATACTACTAACCCGCATAGTCTCATCCCATAGTGAATTTACAAAATTGTAAGGACCCCTTGTAAGTAACAAGACCTGTGGGACTAACTGCAACTAGACTTCTGAATAGAAGATGATTTTTCTTGCATATGCTTGACTTATTTTTTATCTAAAATGTTTACTCACAAAAACACTGATACATATATTATATTGTGAATCGCACATAACAAGTAATTTGCGTATAGGCTTCAAACTGTAGCTGGCTTGATTCCTACATTATGAAATATTTGCAGCATATTAAGTATTCATCATAAAACATATTCATGATTATACATAATAATAATCAATAGAATAATGTTATACTATGTATGTATGAAGATTCTGCAAACAAATGTTATATAGTCATATTAAAAGATTATATACACATGAATAATTCTAAGTTATTAGCAATCAAATATTTATAGAATCATTGTTCAAGAAGAGACTACTTCTACCCTAAGGAAAACATATGAAGAGGTCTTAACTGAACAAATTTAATGCTACGACCACATGCTTTGAGTATAAATGCTAATTTTGTTTAGTAATTGTATTCATGTAACATTCATAATGATTAGGTTATTGCCATTTCTTCACGTGCGGGTGCCTTTTTTGAGTAATTACAAATCATTATGCAGGCAACAGTTTTCACTAATATTTATAACATTTTTAAGAACCATGTAACAGCAGAATATTTTTGTGTGTATAGGAAGCCATTTTGATGTACTCACTTTCTATTACAATTTTAAGTTTAAATACAATCGTCCTTTATTTCTGCAGGATATAAGTCAAAACAATGAGTCCAGAACACAACAATAAAGGAAAAATCACAACTGTACAAATTTTTTATTCAACATAGCATATAAATATTGGAATCATAATTTACGCAAACAAAGCACTGATTAACTATGTACCAGTATAGAACTTTTACTATTATTGCTCTACTTAAATTTCCAAGAAATGTAAATGAATGCATTAGAAATTATAACTGATTACATAGATAGTTTCTCCTGTAACTACATTCAAAGTAAAATAAAAACAGTAAAATATAACCACAAAATAAAAAAATAAAATTGTAGGCATATATTATGACAGTAGTTTACCTTTAAAATGGTATTGAGAAGAAATTACTGTGTAAGGAAATATTTCAAACTGAAATGTTTGGATGATATTTAACTTTTTGATTATCTGAAATATTTGTAATAGAAGTATTCTTCAATTATTGTGAATTAATTGTCACCCACACAATTTAGTGGTCTTAATGTGCTGTTGTCCTTTTGTACCTGTGTCTGCTAGAGCCTTTTTTCATTCACTGTGTAAAAAATTTGTTAGTTAAAATTTCACAACGGCCAATCCTTCGGGGGATTTCATGATATGATGCACCCATTTCAAACATGCCAATTCTCTTATCTCTCTCACAGTTAGACATTTGGGTGTAGAGTGTCGTCACTCTTCACTTTGGCATACTTATCTAACAAGAACTTTCGGACAAAAAAGCATCATATTACACCACACTGTTCACCGCTTATACAAAAAAAAAAAAAAAAAAAAAAAAAAAAAAAAAAAAAAAAAAAAATCAGCAGTTTTGCATAATAAACAACCCCGTAATGCTCATATGCTCATATGCTCATATGCTCATACTATTACATGTAAAACTTTCAATTTTAATTATTTAATATTCAAATTTCATTCGTTTATCACAACTCCGCCTAGGTCTTGCAATTTTAATTTCCGCCTGCGTATAGACGAATCTGTGGGATTTTCATCTCTGACACAGCTTGCTGTTACCAGAATGTGGATTCCACGTTAAACTGTGGGTCCCCCGACATGACCTATACATCGTTTCGAATCATAGGCATAGTCAAAATACATCTCAAATTCCGGTGGTGTAAGCCCTCAAACTGAGGTTACGCCCACTACTAATTATGGTAGCGTGGTGGGGGTGGGGTGATGTCGGTTTGCATTTCCTTTGCATCTACGAAAGATCATTTCCTTGCCTCCTTTGTATTTTCCATTGTGTTTACGAAACATCCTTTCATTAATACTAGCCGATTTTGACCTTTTCTGATATCTAACAAGGAGGAACATTTAATTTTTGTCTCTATCATAATATATATATATATATGTTCGTAAATATTAGTTTATTATATTTTGTTACTGGTGTCAGGTTTTTGCCAATGATACTATAGAAAACTCATCCAATTCATTCAATCTCATTGTTAATTTATATAAATAATCAATATTCACTTAGGCCTAGCTGTGATTAATTTAATAACATCAGTCCAGCCATACAGCTTGAACAAAATAACATTTTCAAACTAAATTTCAATCTATGTTAATATCGTAATAAATTTGAAATGAGGACACAGAACAGATACTAGGTGCTGGGTTTTGCTGTAGCGGGATGTAATAATAAAATAAAAATCGGTATTGCCGAAACAAAACAATAATCCATGAATGGGAACAGGCATTTTTTTATGTGTGTGACGTGGGCTTGATATGTAATTCTGACTGTTAGGGCCTTATTACACTAGGCAACTTGGCGGCGCAGCCAGCCGCGCCAGTGGTGGCGCTGCTCGTCGCTGGGCATTGAGTCTTATGTAGCTTATTACACTAGGGCAGCCAGTGGCGTCGCCAAAAACTGGCGGCCGGCTGGCTGCCGTGCCCCGCGACCATGCCGGCAGCCACTGGTGGCGGAAAGTGGTGGCGGGTCATTTTATCTTACCTATCTTATTACACTAGGCCGCCTGGCGGCACCGCCAGACTCGCCATTACGCGTTCAGTCTACTGTTCATATGCTCCTTCCTACTTTAGGATTTTAAAATTGCAGAGATACTGAGTGGCAGGTTTGGTGAGACAACTAGGGACAGTCATCCTGTGATGGGAGGGAATGAATCAGAGGAAAGTATAAATGACGAACCTAAAAAATTTGAAATAAATTCTCAGGTAATTGCGAAGGAACTCAGAAAGCTAAAAACACGTAATATAATGGGTGTAGATAATATTACTACAGATTTATTAAACATTGTGGGATACGATATTGTACCTTACCTTGAAATTTTATTTAAAATGAGTTTGGAGACTTGCTGCTTACCACAGGATTGGAAAAGAGCGATAGTAGTACCAGTTCATAAAGGAGGGGTTAAAAATAGGGTTGAAAATTCCTGGCCAATTAGTTTGTCATCAGTGATAGGCAGAATGATGGAGAGAATGATATGCAACTATATCAGAAATGTCTGTGAAGAAAGAAACTAGTTTTCAGATCGACAACATGGCTTTAGGCAAGGATATTCATGTGAATCTCAGATAGTGGGCTATATGCAAGATATTTCAAATGAATTGGAAAAGGGAGGCCAAGTTGATAGTGTGGCACTAGATCTTTTTAAGGCATTTGACAGAGAAAGCCATAATATGGTTTTAAATAAACTGGTATGAATTGAATTTGATGAAAAAGTTACTTGCTGGGTAAAGGAATTCTTAAAAGTCAGAAAGCAAAGGGTTAGAGTAGTATATACATTATCAAAAGAAGTGGAAGTAAATATGGGAGTTGCTGTTCATTATTCTAATGAATGACTGTGTTATGGTCAGAATGTAGATATTTTACAAATGATATAATGGTATACAATAGGATCAAAACAGGTGAATACTGAACAGCTGCAGGGTGATCTGGATAGAATATCTAAATGGGTAGGTCCCCATGGAATGAAGATAAATGCTAAGAAGAGTCGGCTTATAAGGTACACAGATAAATAGATCTAACAGATGAGTTGGAAGGTGTGCAACGAAGAGCAGCTTGATTTGTGGAAATTATCGCAGGACCCAGTCAGTAACTGATATGATACAGTAGCTGGATTGGGACTCATTGGTGGAAAGGAGGAGGGTGAAGAGAGTGCTGGGAATGAGCAAGGCATATGTTGGTGATGGGGCTTGGAGGGAAATTGGTAAAAGAATTAGGAATAGCGCATGGAAGGAGAAAGGCGACTATGACCATAAGGGAATCTATACTCTTTTTGATGAACTGTATTCAGACGACAACAAGTTTTTCAATTATTTAAGAATGTCTAAATCGTCTTTCTCTTAATTATTGTCCCAATAAAGGTTGATATTACCGGGAAAGACACGAAAATGAATAATGCTTCTTGCTTTACCCCTTTGTCTTCTCTATACTTTCACTTCCATTCATTTCCACAGTGACATTATGTAGTTCACTGGACATACTGAACTACACAATTCGCGTACAATGCGAGGATAACAGCAAAGAGACTGCTCGGCTGTGCGAGTGGCTGGCTGGCTGGCTGCGCCACCAGTTTCCTGGTTGCGTCGCCAACAGAGTCGCCTTCATTGTTACCACAAAAATGGTATCAGCGTGGATGATGAAAGTTGCCGTTAATTATATTAACACATCCCATATATGCTATCATCAACCCTCCGCAGAAAAAAAAAATCACTTTCATGGATGAAGTTAAATTTTAATCGACACCTTGACAGAAGCGTATGAGTACGGTGAATACATGAACTGAGTCTAGTGTCAGTAATCGATTCCAGTTGATATTTGTAGACATGTGACTTGCGACATAGATTCTGAAGATTAATCTGGTGGCTGTTCATTTTGTCGCTACGTTTCTCATGATTCATTTCTCCAGAGGTGTGTCTAGCGAGAACGGAACCTTGTCTGGAATGGTATTGGTTTCCTGTAGCCAATTGTGAAATGATTTCGAGGAGTACCCTACTACGATCCACCTTCTTTTTATATTGTTTTGATGGCATGAGAATTCTTAATTATTCACCACTTGCTTAAATCTGGTACTTAAAATTATTTCAAATAATTTCGTTTTATATCACTAATTATTTTATTTCAACGGAGTACCTACAACAAGACGTAGGTTATAGTGTACCTGACGTCAATGCAAACCTAGTTCCAGATAGTATCCAGCCACTATTTGTTCTTACAAAGGATCATCGTCGACATGCTTTCTATTGTCATCTATTGTAACAGATATTTCGCATTTAATTCACCTTGGAGTTTTCTTTTTAGCTTTCTATGGTTTCGTTTAGATAACAATTGGCTGGATTAATTTCACACTAGACCGTATTTTTCGCGATTAGTGCACTGTATCCTAATATTCACGTACAGATGCGATCAGGAAAATTTTCACTCAAGGACTTAGTTGGCGATGAAAAGATCCAACTACGAAGTATCAAAGTTAACCAATACTAGATCACCACATCTGCATAAATACTTAATCCGAGTTGTAATTTTATTATTAAAATGTGGAATAGCTTTAAGAATAATTGTCAGCTGAGGCATATACATAACAGATTACCGTCGTCAGAAACCTGACCGTTATTGTTGGTGCTTTGATATAATAATGGTGAATGCAGAGTGATGTAAAACTAAACAACAGTATGTTATCTCCCATGAGGCTACGTATGTGATGGTTGAGATAAATCTCTGGCTCTTTTCCCAAAAGACATTCCTCCGCCATTTTCCCTCATTACAAAGAAACGAAAAGAAAATTTTGTAGAATGAACTGGCCAGTTGGATTTATTGCCACTGGATGGCGGGAAGACAGTATCTGGCAGGAAGGCGAGAGTTGTGGCCCAGACAGTAGTAATCGGGTCACATTTACGGCCCTTTACTTCCGGTTGGGGAGGTCACGTGACGGAAAAGTTTTGTGGGCCAGCGGTGGTGAATTTAAATTTTTTCGTTACTGTAGGCCACAGTAATGCAAAGGTACCACGTCGAATAAAAGTTCAATAAATGAGAACAGAGAAAATTAAATGTCTCCCGGATAATTTGCCCTTATTGCTTATTGCACACATACACAATGGTTGGAAGCGAAAAAATAAGCAATTGGAACAAGTATTAACACCTCTATCATTTTATTTGTACTTGTGTTTTCGTATCGAAAAGGACTAACTTATATTTGAATAAAATAAGACTGCAATTTTACTAATGAAAGCTATTAAAAGTAAGCTTTAACTTCCTGGTGTGAAGAAATTGGCCACTGTGATACTAATTACTATCACTTAAACTAATTCTATGTATATGAGGATTAAACTATACTAAATGTTTATTAGTAAAACGGATCTTTAAATAAAGCACGCATTTCGGCTAGAATATTGAGATAAGCTTCAGCCTAGATATTTCTTGAAAATTAGTCATGATGTTTAGCAGACAGTTTCGACAAGACGTATGTGTGTGTGTGTGTGTGTGTGTGTGTGTGTGTGTGCGTTTTTTTTTTTTTTTTTTTGCCTGGTCGACGTCTCGAAGTCATTGGAGGCGGGAAATGACCGAAGTCAAGGAACGGGAAGTAATTCGACTTTGGCATTTTGAAGGAACCATCCCGGCGTTCGCCTGGTATAATTTGGCGAGACCATGGAAAACACAAATTTGAATGGCCAGACGGAGATTCAAAACCGCGTGTTCCCGAAAACGGGGCCAGAGTGTTATTGTTCACCCACCAGGCTCGGACATGCGACAATATGTGATTAACTCCAACAGATGTGAATATATTGGGGGTTGGTTTTGTGTTTCACTTTTAGTTTAGTGAATAAGATATCGAAGTTTATGGCCAGAACACTGGCGTAGAGAACTGGCGCAAATCTTGTCCAGTTTGAAGTGGCTAGTACTGAAAAACCAATAAACAGACAACGTGGTGAAAGACGTTATACAGATAATGCATGAATGGGGAAACTATATTGGCCGGCACTTTTCCCGCCCTTGCACGACTCAGAAAAGGAGCGCGATTAATCGCGATAAACAGCGATTCAGAACACGCCAAGTGTCCTTAGAGAGCGGACCCCGCTCGTCTTTTGCGTGACCTGAGCCAAAACAATATTGTTTCGTATGAAATACACTACTGCGGACCGTTTCCAGAACGATAAAAGTAAATTTCGTAATATTGTAACACTTTGAAACAGAAAATCTCAAAGTAGCCTACTCGGTAAGAAAGTGAAAGCTTAATCAGCGAACGCAAGTTGAGTTTAAACAAATCTTTGGAAGCACGGAGAGCTATCGGCTCTACCGATTGAAGAAGAAAGCCCACCGAACGAAAGCCATAAAGCCGCGTACTCACTAGCGAGCTGCAACTTTAACCATTGCACGTTACTGTTACCAAATACGATAGCGAGCCGACGATTGTCGGTTTTTGCTGGGAATCAAAGGGCGCTCGCAGTGCGTTCGTCGACGTCGAGAATGAAGGTTGTAGCTCGCTGCGAAACTACCAGTCTCCTCAAGCGTCAAGAGTTAATTGACAGAAGATAAATTTCATCATTTTATAGACGCTTACAATGAAAACAGTGTCCTATGGAATCCCAAGGACAAGGATTACTACAAAAAAAATTTGAAAGAAGATGCCTGGGCCAGAATTGGAGGTATTATGACTGAAACCAGGTAAGTATGAAAGCAAAAGATTATTTTTTTTAACTGCTTTACGTCTCTCAACAGCAAGGTCTTTAGAGACGGGAAAGGATGGGAGGCAAGGATGGGGGCAAGGAATGGGAAGGAATTCGGCCATGGCCTTTTGAAGGAAGCATCCCGGCATTTGCCTGGAGTGATTTGGGAAACCATGGAAAACCCAAATCTGGATGCCCGGACGGGGATTCGAACCGCCGTCCTCCCGAATGTGAGGCGAAAACGCTAACCGTTACACCGCCACGCACGGTCAAAAGATTATTAATTTATTGGCTTGGTACGGAAGGGAGCGTATGAAAATGAAGAAATCAACCGGAAAAGGTAAATAATTATACACATCGAATTATTTATTTATTACTTATTATATTTACATCTATCTATTTTATTATTTATATATGATGACCTTGAATTAGTGATCGATAGTTAATGTTATACTCATAAACTGAACAATTTTCCCAAAGAAACGTTGTAGGCACCTAACATAAAATTTGAAAGATATCCCATAAACTCGAAAATCAACTGGTTATTAATTTCATACATTTTAATTTAGTTAATTTGATAAAAATATTAATTATACATTTCAGTAAAAGACGGAAACCAGATCCCAAATTGCAGATGCTGAAAGAGGCTTACGGAATACTCTAAAAAGCGGCACATAAACCGAAACAGGATGCGGAACTACGGTCTTTCTTTGATTTTAAAACGAAAAAAAAATAAATGAAAAACTATACCAGGGAAACAAAAAATGCAATTTAACAGGAAATATTTAAGATAATTATGCGTGCTGATCAAGGATGTTACAACTCCTTATAAAATTATTGTTATTACTCCACGTCACATGCTCCACACCCTTCATCTTCTTCTTCCACTATAAATCGAGATATAGCTCGCCATTCCACTTCTTCCCCAAATCAAAGCCTACAAACCGAGCGGGGCGGTGTAACGGTTAGCGTTCTCGCCTTGCATTCGGGAGGACGGCGGGTCGAATCCCCGTCCGGGCATCCAGATTTGGGTTTTCCATGGTTTCCCCAAATCACTCCAGGCAAATGCCGGGATGCTTCCTTCAAAAGGCTATGGCCGAATTCCTTCCCCATCCTTTCCCGTCTCTAAAGACCTCGATGTTAAAAAGAGACGTAAAGCAGTTACAAAAAAAAAAAAAAAAGGCCTACAAACTCCTCTGCAGAACCCGCTATGCTCCCCGTACAGTAACAATAGCGAGTATTCATCAGTTATGAGTTTGGAAAATTATGTATACATTTTTTAAAATACGAGTAAATTACTTTATATTTTATTATTATTGAATAAATCTTGATTTGTTCTTTCAATGATCCTATCAGCGCCTGGCCCACTTCAAGGACAATTAAGCTTTTGGCTTTTTGATAATGGGACACAGGTATTGTAAACTTGTAAAAAAATCACCAGTTGCTAAGTATCTCAGCGTCACTGCTAACCTGTCTTGTACCTACACTGCTTCTCGGAACGAAATGTTTCTTCTTTCTATTTTGGGACCAATTATCTTCTTTAGATATTTAAAATCAGTTAGAGAGATTCTCATGAAATTTTTGTAATGACCACTCATTTGTTGATTTCTTAAAAGGAGAATTAGATCACCTTTCTCTCGATACATTCCATGAATACGCCATCTTCGTGGCCGTTTATAATCATCCAGTAACGCATCTACAAATATGTATGCTACACAAGCGAGAGACAGTTCATCCGACATCGCGGAGCGCCAAACGAACACTGTCGGCTTGTCGTTAAGGTTACAGTGAGCGTACACACTAGAGTCTAGACTCTCGTTACTGAATCTGGTTACAGTTCGCTAGTGAGTACCCGGCTTTAAGAGGCCGCAACATTGGCGGGACTTAGCGGTGCGTGGCAAGAAGTTACAGTAACGGAACTGCCTCCGATGCACGTAGACTGCGCAGAGGAATATTATGATGCCACAGCCTGACAGCCTGTTTTTTTGTAGCTAAGGAGAAGTTTGACACTTATGTACCTATAAATAATTTACCTTGTGTGTTTTAAAAAAATATTACGCTATAAAAGAAATTGTTGTTTCACTGGCTATTTGCCGGAAGATAAAAGTATTCGCGTCAACACTTGCAGTTGTAGTTCCAGCTTCTACATTCCACCTATTTTGTTACAATGAATTCGCTTTATAACAATGCAACCTGTCAATAATACCACATTTTAAAAACGATTTTCGATTTTGGGCCTAAGAAACACAGGTGCAAATTTGAAGTCTGAAATTTATTTCGTTTTCGTGTTAGAGGCCTGAGATAGACGGCAAGCAGTTGCGCGACAGCAATAAGGCTCCGTTCTTTTTGGGAAGAGAACCACAAAAATATGATGTGTCTATATATGTTGAAAAAGTACAAGTAAAATCAAATAAACTTATACTACCTGACAGCCAGAACCAACGCGAAAAAAAATTAAGAAAAATGAAACTCAACCCTGCCCCTGCCGAAAGGGTTAAGGACGACAGAGATCGTTACACCATTCTCGATGTAGACGATACGAGTACTGCTGCGGCCACGCTTCCACTCACGCAGTTATTAGTCCCGGTAAGGTGAGACATCAAAATTTAAAACGTGAAAGAAGTTCGCGTCTTGCGGACCCGACGAGATTTTGAGCCGAGATGAAAACGTAATAATCGTCGCTTCCATGAAGTGTTTCTCAAAAACTACTTTCGGCATTCTTGCGATCTATATTACCGGATGATTTAGAGAAGACCTAAAATGGTAAGCTGTGACTCATATCAGAGGCTTCAAGTCTGTTGTAGCAAACATTGGAGAAGCAGCTATAAGCAGCTTCGCTTTATTTTGTAGAGCGCTAATTTCTGCCGACAGCTGGCCACGCATAACTGTTGCACTAATACGGCACAAGATTTCGTCGGCGAATACAGAACGGTGGACATAGCAGAAAGCTAATATAAAACAATTGGTTTAGCTTCTGTATGTCCGCAGAGTCAAAAAAAATAAGTTCTAAATTAAATACTGTTTTACGGTATGAAAGAAATGTATCTAGCGTCATAATTTACCTTGTTTATTATTAGTTACTTAACATCATTGCACGAAGTACTCGTCTACAATAGAAGAAGAATGATGTATGGTGAAGCCACCACATAAAAGATGCTTGATTTTTCGCCTACAGTTACAGGCACGCAATAATAACAGTCCAAATTGAATTTGGGGTTCATTTAATTGACAAATGATTTATGATGCTTTGTGACCATGTAGAAGTCACCATACTAAAGAATCGGAATATCGAGATTCATATCCGGGTAGGTCATTCGATGGATTTAGAGCATGTGCCTAGCATTTGAAGGATGAAATACTAGATTCCTACTTGTGGCACTTTGGGATGGGTGTAAACGGCTACTAGCACGATTTTCTTTCTTGGCCTACAATCTTTCCCAGCATACTGAAGTCTTCTGTCAGATGGGTAGAGCAATTCAGCCCGATTAGCAGACTACAAATAATGGTACTCTGAAAATTGTGACTAATCGATACTCCAACCACAGATAGTTATCCGTGCCTAGACTCACTCGAAACATCTGTTATGAGCAGTTGTTGGCGATTTTAGTTCTTTTCTTAACCAAAAGTCGATGGCATAAATGGAAAATCTATGGGTCTAATGTTTATTACAGTCTCGTAGGTACTCGAGGACGAAGAATTCTTGCAGTTCATCAACTTGCTGTCACTTTCTATAATATCCATTGGGTGACTCATAATAGGTATTATAGTAAACGCGGACGCAATGGCATTTGGATGGTTGAAAGCAAGTATTCTTTTTCGCAATCTGTAAGCCTTAGATCTTTCGTCTAAGGCAAGAGCAAAATTTCTTGAAGTCAAGATTCTCACAATCAACTGGTTCCTGTTTCTTCGAGGTTTGGTGTAATTTATCTATATGCAGCAAGAAATTTAGAAATTTTGTCCGATTCTTATCACAAAATCCTACACAATTTGAATAAAAGTGACATATTTTTTATTTTATCATGTTAAATATATTATTTAAGAACCCGCCAGTACGGGCTGAGCATGTTAAGGTGCCAACAAACTGTATCAGGGAGGTACAATGGGACCAGGTGTGAGTCCTGCTCCCCACTTACCGGCCACCCAGATTGAAATTTTATGCGGCTTCTTGCAATCATCTAGGGGAATGCTGGTACGGTCCCCATTATCCGCCTCATAAAATATACGTTTCACAAACAAAAATACACTTATCGGAAGATAATATTCGCCGACAGATGGCAACACAACATTCCTTTCCGGGCGTCGTCAGGGTTTGCGGAAAGCCGTGAAAATCGCAACATTCGCATTTGGAAAAAGTCGACCTTAAATAAAGCAAGTGCAAGGAAAAAAACAAAAATAAAAACGATATATTATTTAAGGAATATGACATCCATTTATATCTCTGTTTGTTTGTTGTGTTTTTTTACTTGTATGGTGAGAAGATTCACGTGGGTTTCGGCCAGCTATCGGCAGAGTCTTGAATACTCTTTGCCGTGAACACTATCCTACTGACGGAGTCTAAGAGTCGCTACCTGTTTGTGAAACGTTTAATTTGTGTTATGTATGAAAAACGTATATTTTTGTTTGGAAAATGTGTAATCTTTCAGGCGGAGATTGGGTCGGTCCCAGCATTTGCTTGAGTGATTACGGGTTGGTACGCGAGGCCAGGGTTTTGAAAGGGAGCTCATTATATCTCGCCAGTCCTGTGTGGTGGCGCTTCAACGCCCACAGCCAAACTGATTGGTACTGAAATCTAAAGAAATGTAATTCTTTTTTTTCTCTACGCCTAATTCACATTGGCAAGAATCGGGAAGGAGTTCGACCATGGTCTTTTGAAGGAATTCGGGCTGGAGTGATTTGAGGAAACCGTGGAAAACCGAATGTGGATTGCCGGACAGAATTTAAGCCGAGTCCTCCAGAAATAGAAATTTTCATTTGTCCTTCGTTTGTATGGAATAGATACAATGTATATTCACAGGGGGGTTAACTCCGGTAATAGTTAATTCACTACTTAATAAGTTAACTTCGATAATCGTTAAAGCGTTACAATTTTACAAATTAAAGTTATCCGTTAAAAGT
Organism: Vandiemenella viatica; assembly: GCA_031002005.1. Taxonomy (NCBI): domain Eukaryota; kingdom Metazoa; phylum Arthropoda; class Insecta; order Orthoptera; family Morabidae; genus Vandiemenella; species Vandiemenella viatica. The sequence continues at coordinate 301,518,869 of CM061921.1, read as the reverse complement.
TAACCATAGAAAAGTTGTACTGATGTCCAAGTATTATAATAGGTATTACTGCACGCTATATCAAGGTATTATGTACCGTGATGTATGATTCTAGTATGGGTTTCTTTAAGAAAACCAACAAATTGGGCTTACACTTACAGAAGGTTTTGAATTGATTTCCTTTTGCCACGAGTTTATCTTGCATTTATTTTTTTCAAAGTATACATATCTGTATGTATGCATCCTCTTCAAATATTATTTAAGACTAGCCCGTACCCGCGACTTCGTACGCGTGGATTAAGAATTTTTTTTGCCAGAATTAAATATAGAAAGTTGCTAACGAAGGATTGGTCCCAAACAATATCGAGTAGGAATAATATGACAGGAAAGCTATCACTATATCACTGTACCGTCGAACCTGTCTCTTGAAGAGAATCAATTTCCAACATATTTCTGTCACTATTCGATAAGGTCTCAAAATTTAGTGACTACAACTGTTAATCATACTGGAAAAAATATGCTGTGCCCTTCATACAGATTTCCTTATAAAATTGCATCACAACGATATAGCCATTTAGTCGTCAAAACGTAACAAAAAGACAGAGACTTACTTCCGTATTTAAAATAGTATTACTGTGGTTCACACTCACACACTGAATGCGAACAACACCTGAGGGAACATTATAACGTAAAAAAGTGTACACCTACAATATTGCAACACTATCTACGATTTGCCTCGCATTTCACCCCTAACTTTCTAATATCTACAGTTTAACATTCAATCCGAATAACCTACGGCCCAGGCCGGACTCTTACGATGAAAAACAATTTTTAAAAATCTTAGCCTCCACGGAGATTTGAACCGGAGACCACGACGTTCGTAAGCAAGCGCTTTAACCACTAAGCTTCCAGTCCACTATACCAAAACATGCTACGGAGACGACCATATCCAACGTGTCTCTCTATCGCCGTATTTCGAAGTTATGAGACAACATGTATTACTTATAGAGATAATTTTTCAACCAAATGTAGACAGTGTTTTTCTCCTTGTTTCAAAAGATAGGTGTGCAAAGTTTCATTGAGATCAAAAGAAAACTGTGGATTTGTATGAAGAATTACTTACTGACTGCGAACAACACCTGAGGAATCATTATAACGTAAAGAAGTGTACACCTACAACATTGCAAGACTATCTACGATTTGCCTCGCATTTCACCCCTAACTTTCTAATATCTACAGTTTAACATTCAATCCGAATAACATACGGCCCAGGCCTGACTCTTACGATGAAAAACAATTTTTTAAAAACTTAGCCTCCACTGAGACTTGAACCGGAGACCACGACGTTCGTAAGCAAGCGCTTTAACCACTAAGCTGCCAGTTCACTATACCGAAACACGCTACGGAGACGACCATATCCAACGTGTGTCTATCGCCGTATTTCGAAGTTATGAGACAACATGTATTATTTATACAGATAATTTTTCAACCAAATGTAGACAGTATTTTTCTCCTTGTTTCAAAGGATAAGTGTGCAAAGTTTCAGCGAGATCGGATGAAAACTGTGGATTTGTATGAAGAACAAACAAACAAACAAACAAACAAACAAACAAAACAAACGAACCAACAAACAAACATACATTCATCTTTATATATAAAGATTATTAAGGTTAGAAACGTGAGTCTTGATTGCACAAAAATTAGGAAAACACAGTTTTTATTCGTAAGTAAATTGTTCTCCCAAACTTGATGAAAACGTAATATAATCGCATAAATGTTGCCAAGGATTTTTAATCTTTCAGTGCTGTTACTAGTGCTACTGCTTTCCCTGACAAATTCTAGATCTTCAGTTTCCATGATATAATCATCTAGTGAGCGTCAATTTAATTTATTTCACTTACAAACACCAAACCAACACAAACCAAAGAGTGGCACTATTTTCCTCATTGTAAAAACGTATGATTATAAAAATAATAAAATTAACCACCTATCGAAGTGAGCACCCGTTTGCAGACTAAAATACAATCCTATTCATGCACACGCCATGCCTATGATAACAAATTATATATATATATATATATATATATATATATATATATATATATATATATATATATATATATATATATATGCAACACACTCGGACTCGCACTCGCGTTTCGCATTACCTGATTCGTTCGCCAGACGAGCGTGGCGAGGCGCGCAATTCAAACAAACAAACTGACTTCAACTACTATTGTAACTGACTAAAGTGAACGGAAGTTCAATTTAAAGGAAGTTAAGAAAACCGTTAATGACTTTTTTTGCTAACTTAAAAGTTACAGTTTTCAATTTTGTTAACTTCATTAATCAACGATTAACGAATTAATGGTTTTCTGCCCAGCTGTGTGTATATTGATGTCTGATGTTCGTCGTAGGATCGGCAGAGGATCTCGAGGCTCTTCGTCTTTGTGCAGGAGATACAGTGGCTTCCTGCAGAGATCTTGTCATGGGTCTGATTCCTCGTTCTGTTGGTTAGAACTGACAGTAATTATTTATGATTCGAAATTTCACAGCTCCTTTTTGTGAGATATTTTACACTCTTGAACTATTAAAATGATCGGCGAATTGTTTTTAATATTTAACATACCATGCCATTAAATTAATAATATTTCTGTCACAAAAACTCAGTAAACTTGTACAAACTACTAGAATTTACTAAGAAAATTGTTAAAGGGAAAAGAAATACTGTAAACCTGGAAATACTGGCAGCTGTTAGTTATACGTACTACTCTGTGATGAATCCATATAAGGAAATTAGACAAAATGTGAAGGTTACACTGAATCACCATAACATAAATGCTATGATTTTGTGTCAAGATAACCAGCCAGTGTGGCTGCAAGTTTTTAGGTGCCACTACTACTGGAATGGTGAGGTACAGCGGGCCTAGGTTAAAAAATTTACGCAGTCACCTAGACAAATGCTGGAACGTTAGACACATGAATTACGTATTTCATGAACAAAAACACGCCTATCTCTTAGAACTCAAGTTACGCTTTTCACGGAAAGGTTGCAACACATCCGCACCCACATGCCTAGCAAGTCGAAAGTACACGGAGCCTTGCCATCAAGTGAGAATATAGCTGACGACCTGTCAAGGTAGATAAAAATAAAACGTCCATCTTCCTCCAGATTAACGTGGAGTTACCATAGACAGAGCAGAGGTAAGGATCATGCTAAGTGCCCGTAAAAATTATAGACCTAGGCAGAATTCAAATTCACGACCTTTCCGGGTGCCTTAACCGTAAGTTACCGGATGGTTGCCTTAGTAGCACTTACCATTCAAATATGTAAACTTATTAATCATAAAATAGCCCCCCATTAATTTGGACTACTTTAAAAATATTGTGATCATCCACTGAAATGTTTATTTCTTAGGATGCTCTGCAAAAGTAGGTGGTATTATTTGCTGCAATTTTGGTGAACTTTGTAGAAAGAAACTAAAAAGGAACAAATGTTGGTATCATGCAGAAATTTATAAACAATAGAAATCATGATCTAAAATACATTTCTTGTTATGCTGCTCGGTTTAACATTATGTTATCACATACTTCGTTATTGCAGCCGTAGACTAATGTCTAGGTACACGCAGTAACAATGAGTTTACATAGTGGAAAAAAATTTTGTGTACGGAAGTAAATCGGAAATAAGGTGAAAAATAAATTGACCGACTGAAAATACGTAGCGAAATAAATCTAACCAACATAATACTGAAGCGATTCGAAAGTTCTGGGTTTCAGTTACTGATTACGCTCTATAAAATTCTATGCTGCAAATAAGTTTTCAAAAAAGTCAAACGGAACTTAAAGTTGCTTGTAAAGAATGATCACGATTATTTTTAATGATTCTAGCCCACTAGGGAGTGCTTATGACTTGTTCTTTTTGTTTTGGATGCTCGCTTTATTCCCCAATACCTCTTGAGTGCAGGATAATTTTTACTCTCTGTTCTGTGAGATGGGTTTCGGAGGTTTAGTAACTTTTTGTGGAGGGGAACCAGGAGTTAACCATGTTAGAAATTTCCAACATCAGTATCGCAAATCCCAGTAGAATCCAAGTCTTTTTGTACCTCACCGAACCACAAGCTTCCTGTCTTATAGCTATGGATAAGTGAGCAAATTTTCTTGGGGAACGTGTTGTTGTCCATTCTAGTACGAACACCAAATTTTCATGAAAATGTATTCTTCGTTATTTGCCTCTTTGTGTTTGAGGTCACTTTTCAGATATCCCTCCCCGAGTATTTTCATTAAAACACACTTAAAGCAGTGGAGCGATTAAAGTAGTGCGGGTAATTGGGCTCGTATGTGAAAGCCAAGTAATTATCGACATTTCCTGGAAACAGTCAAAAATTATTAGAACAATTAATATATATTTTAAGAAACTCGAATTAATCACTGAATAATTTCAGCAGCAAAACTTTATGATGTACTCCCGCTTTAATATCAGAACTCTAAATTAAAATGAATGAGATACTTGTAGGTACCACTTTAACCCCTCTTCTATTCTATAGTTTAACCTCTCAACTGGTTCGCTAGTGAAGGTAACATTCAGAAATCATTTATTTTTCTTCTTATTAACGCCTTTATGATGTCCGACTGTAGGCGGTTACCATGGGGGATGTTGATCGCTCCATGGCAACATCTGGGGGTGGTTTTATGTTGCTTTCACCAGTGTGACAATATTCGTAAATGTTGTCGTAAGTTTGTATAACTGTGATAGTGTGTGTGTGTTCAGTGTAGAGTGTTGTGGATGAGAGATGAGAAAAGAAAAAGCGTGAGACCAGGTGCCGACCCATTGAGGAAAATTATTCCGAAACACACAAAAAGGACTGCCAGTTTTAACTCTCCATGAGCACTGCGGAATGGTTTGGGATCTCAACCAGGAGTTTGGTACACAATCTGGTGATTAGGAATGGTGCACCACCACCTCTCTTACCCTGACGGCTAAATCCTGATGACGAAAATCTCTTCCACCACCAATACCCGAACCAGCTAAGACCGTGTTAGCGTCGGATACCATCATGCTGCCGCAGCCCACGGAGACACCGGGGTGGATAAATTTATTACCTTCCTTACTTTTTCTAATTAAGTTGATACCATTTAATCGTTAACAGACACAATTTCTCAATTTACAAAAATTATTTATGAGCGAGCCTTTCCGTGTCTCGACTGTTATGATGCAATCTTCCACGTACAGCGATGCTCTTCTACTCCACAAAGACATTATTGTACGTTTCCTTGGTTAACTGTTTCAGATGCTCTATTTCCCATATCCCTCTTGAATATTTGATTTTCGGCTGTAACCCGTGTTAATCAATCGACTAATTTTGTGTTTTTCAAAATGTAGCGCACCATCTTATCACTTCCAAAAATATCAAGCGTCTCCTATGATGGTCAAAATATGGCCATTTCATGATTAAAATGACAACCTAATTTCAAAATCCATCTATACCACCGAATTTAAACACTTCTATTTTACTTCTGGTCGGCGTCCTTAACAGCCTAAACTTCACTTCCGTATAATGTTACGCTCCACGCATCATATACGTATATTATTTCTGAAACATGTTTTTTTGTGACGGACCATCTTTCTCCCTTCATATTTAACCAAAATCGACTGGATGAGAGATGAATGAAGAAAGAGAATGGAAGCCGGTGCCGGTCCATTCAGGCCAATTCTTCCGAAAGACGCAAAGAGAGCCACCAGGTTTAAAGTCCCCCTCCGACGAACGAATCTCCTTCAACAGTATCTTATGCCCTCACTCCATGCGCACTGCGGAGATTTTAAAGATTATGTTCTCCGCTTTGGTAATATCTTTAATTAACAAAGAATTTTTCTGAAATTCAACCAGCAAATGGTAAAGTTATGAACAATCAGGGTCACCGGTACGCGATGGTTCAGAGTCTAGCTGCTAGGCTTCGTTGGCGTCCCTCAAGGAAGTGTATTAGAGCCACTTCTTATCTTAATTTTATAAACGATCTCTGAGACAACGTGAATAGCCTTTTGAGATTGTTTTCCCACGATGCGGTATATAGGGAAATAAGGAATCTGGTCGATTGCTTACAAATTCTGTACGAGCTGGACGTTATTTAGGCACTGTGCCACGAATGGCAACTTACACTAAATTCTAAAAAGTGCAAGGAAATGTGCATAACCAACCAAAATAATCCGTTTGTTCAGAAGTATAAAGTAAACAGTTCGACCGATTCCCTAAAGTATTTGGGAATAACGGTACATAGAAACATGGAATGGGACCTTCACATTGATTTGGTCGTGAGTTGAGCTAATTCTAGGCTGCGACTCGTAGGTCGAATATTGAGAAAATGTCTCCCACGAACGAAGAGCGAACAAAACTCTCTTGCGCCTACATTTCGGCTACTGTTGTGCAGTTTGGTATCCGTTGATTCAAAGTGCAGAGAAAGAACAGGAAAGAGCCGCTCGATTCGTGACTGCTTGCCTTAGTTATTACGAAAGCGTCACAGAATTAATTCATGAATTGGGCTGGGATTCTCTGGTAGACAGGCGAAACAGGTTTCGTTTGATTTTATTGGCAAACCTGTGCACCCACTTACATTTACGAGCGCGATTAAATACTTTGTTCCACCAACCTAATTAAGTCGCAATGATAGGAAAGATAAGATTAGAGGAATAAGGTGCCTCACTGATGCTTATATTAATTCTTTTTTCACTCGTGTTATTCGGAATTGGAATGCGCAGCATTAGTTTTGGTGAAAAGCACCCTGTGCCGCCCTACAGTTTTGTGAATTGCAGATAATGTATGTAGATGCAAAGGTAGATAAGAGGTGATCGCATAACTGCTAAATAGAAGCAGGAGATATCATAGACATATTCATGAACTCTGTGTGCTTTCTAGAGTTAGTAGGGTTGCGGATATCTTGTTTCTGTTAGGGAAACATTTAATCAATTACAATTGTTTCGTAAGTCGTTATAAGTGTTTAGATACATGCCTATTTCAGTTGACAAATAGACAATTACTAAAAATGAACCGATTCTTCTTCGGAAGAAATTAGGCCCAAGTCTTTTTAATCGAACCATATTGGCATTCGCCTGGAGTGATTCGGGGAAACCATGGAAAAGCTCAAATCCGGATGGCTGGACACGGATTCGAACCCAGGTTCTCCCGAATGCGAGGTCAGAGCGTTACCGCTCACTCACCACGCTACAAACCACCAACCTCGCTATTCATTGTATATCAGACGAAACATTTTCACACGGTCCGCCTAGTAACTATAAAAACATATTTATAGGTGCTAGTTGAATGTGTGCTATTAGAAGTATGTTGCTTGCTAAGATGAATTTATGTAATGTCGCTGGTTCTTTTTTCTTTTTTGTTAGGGCTTTTTAACTTTCTGACGCAGAGGTATTTGTAGCTGCATGAGGATGAGGGGCACGTAACTAGAAGTAATTCGTCGAAAATTTTTTTAAGGGATAATCCCATCATTTGGGAGACCATGGAACAATGGACTTTTTTTATAATGATGATGCACTGATTTGGAAGAATGACATTATAGTCAACTTCAGCAGTTATTCTCAAACTCATAAGGATTTAATCGCCTGTGGTCTTGTGCTAGATTATACTGCAACGTAGTGGGACTGTTCCAATCACTTGACTTTACTCGTTGCTCGTAGATATGGGAATTGCAGCACAGACGTAACACAAGAGCGGCTCGGTCTGAAGGTGATGTGTGCCTCCTGCCTTTTCACTTTCCTCGAGCTGTTCCCTCTGCTATGCTGGTCACGTAGGGGCAGGCGGAGGGATTTGTTCGGAGATAAGACTGGATAGGTGGGAATAGAAGGATTGATAGACGCTTCCCTTCGAGCAGTCAGCTGGGATAACAGCGTAGAGGTACGACAGAAATTCTGTTTCACAATCTGAACAAATCAACGCATTTGTAGAGCAGTGAAAGCTTAGATGGAAATTTTATACCTACGAATAAAGATAGGCATGTCCTGTCGCAAGAATTTTCGTATTGCTACGTGCTGACCTTCTGTGATCAATTTAATAAACAGACAAAAAATAAACTGTTTATGATTACATAGCGAGCGAGAAACATTGAAAAACTTTTATTATTCCGGAAGGTCTGTGATTTTCATTGATTTATCCATAAGCAAAACTATTGTCATTTTGAGAGTCAGCGTGGTGTTCTGCCATTATAACTATTTAATTCATAGTGTCTCTAATTCAGCTTGTGCGTATGTGCCAGAGATTTTTGAAGTTACAATAATTGTAAAAATAATGAATAAATTTATACAAAATTTCACAGTATGATTTAGTTTTCGACATAGCGCTTCACTTAGTCGCTGCTCATATATAAGTTTTGGCGTGCTGGTTATGCTGAAATGTTTAATTCTCTGAGCAGCGAGCAAAATGATTGGTACACCGTTCCTGACACATTGATGCAGATTTTTAATGAAATAGAAAACACAGTATTCACAGTAATTTTACTGTCAGACACTGACAGCGGATTTTTTTTTTCAAAAATAGAGTGGACTGTAAAAATCCAACACACAGAAACCATTTGTCCACGCTCCCCCAAAATCTACTCGTATTATAGTTTAATGCAGGTATGGACCAATATCATAATTGTTAGTTTACATTATGATACTGAATAAAGCATTTCTGCTAGGAAACTAAAACGCCTTAAAGTTTATTTGTGACTGAACAAGAAACATGTTTTGTACATTTTAGACAGGCTACCTTCGCATTTTATTTATTTATTTTTTCTGTCAAAAAAGGATATTGTACACCTGTAAACGGACATTATATAAAATACTACTATAAATTCTAAAGAACTACACGAGCAATAAAAGAATGTCATACGAGCCATTCATGTGAGCACGTTTAGAGTCGATTATACAAATCTCATTATCGTGTTTTTGGTGTGAACACGGGTAATGATCATTAGCAAAATCAACAATTCTTATGTCTTATTATGCCTCAACCCGATAACCATTGAATGCTTATCTGCGAATACGTATCTTAATTAATCTGATTGCAGAACTACTAATTGTGGAAGAATAAAAAAATAGCCGAAAAGCTAGGTTTCTGTAACTGATGCTACTTCTAATGAAAGTCACATAATGATGCAGTAACTTTAAAGTCTTATAAGTTGGTTTCTATGCATCCACAGCTACAAGAAAACAGATAATGTGTTGGGACCGCTTATGTTGACGAAGGAATAAGAACGATCTTGAAAATTCAAATGTACGAATCAACATTTCTTCATATTTGGTAAAAGATTATTCAAAATTTTGTATTTGATGTGGCATAAATGTCGGCAACAAATTGATTGAATCAGCACTCGGACCGTTTTAAGTGACAAAAATGATAATTGAACACAACACCAATGATTAACAGTGAAAAGGAAAAAAATCGTGATATTTACTGAGCCCCTTGTTACCAAACATGTGGGTGCAAGCATAATTCTACTATCTTTAACAATTAAAAGACATTTCTAACAAGGATCATCTTTTGTGGGCAACTGGACTGGAGGTCATATGGTCAGGTGTATATAAAATAATCATAATAACTGGATGGCCTGTGCGAAAATTTCGCGAATGATATACAATATATAGCGAGGTTGTTGGATTGTAGTAAGATGAAGGAATAACCGTTTCATTTGTAGCAGCTGAAATAGGTACGTAGCTAAACATGTAGAACATTTTACGAAACAATTAGAAATGATGAAATCACTCCCTAACAGAAACAAAAATATCCGAAAAACTCCTTCCTGTAAAAAACAGGCCTACACATATTATATCCGCATCTCTGTAATAGCGGCCAGGTGGATCAGTGGTTAAGGCGTCTAGCTGGAGATTGAAAGGTTTTCGGTTTGAATCCTCTTCTCGGCGGGTATTTTCGAAGTCATTTAACCGGACTTTAATCTTTGTAATGTGAAGTACGCCAAAAAGCTTCCGTAGTTCGAATTCCTCGTTAAACTGTAGGTTCCCTACACCCGGTGGGATTACTGGGTTATGCTCGGTAGCTGCGACAGGGGAGGATTGCGCAGCCAATAAAACTCTGTCACCAGGTCATTACGACCACCTTTATTATTATATCTGTAATATGTAGTGCTGTTATCTATAGATAATATTTACATAAGTATTTTATAGCAAAACACAAATGTTTCCTTAACAGAAGAAATATCCGAAAAGCCCCTTTCTGTAGAAAACACACTCAGAATTGTGTAGTAAAACGTAAATGTTTCATTAAACAGAAAAAAATATCCGGAAAGCTCCTCACTGTACAAAACACATATCTCTGTGATACGTGGTGTTTCTATCTAGCGGTATCGCGATGAATCGTAGCAGGCTTGACTCTGAAGTGTCTAATACGACTGTATAATACTTTTCACTTTACTGGTTGAATTCAGATAAATTCCTTTTTTAGTTTATGATTTTACTAAAACGAAGATCTTAATTTTTAAAATGATATCCCATTTATCGATCTCGGTTCTGTATGAATGATGATACAACCGAGCGTGGTTGGTTAACGGTTAACGTTCTGGCCTCACATGTGGAAGGACGCGGGTTCGAATCCCCGTCCGGGCATCCAGATTTGGGTTTTTCCATGGTTTCCCCAAATCACTCTAGGCGAATGCTGGGTGGCTTCCTTAAAAAAAAAGATGTCATTGCCAAATTCCTTCCCGTTCCTTGCCCCCATTCCTTTACAGTCTCTAATGACCTCGATGTCCACGAGGCGTAAGGCGAAAAAAAAAGATGAAAAATTGCTCGTCTCAAAAAAACACCTTTTAGAAATAATTAATATATGTGATATAAAAAATCAAACGCTTACTGTGTATGACATAAGCGTATTTAAACAGTCACCGCAAAGTTCTTGTATCCGAGTATTTAGGTGCTCGTCACTCAAACAATTTAATGACCAGCACAGCAGATTAGAGGCGCCGTGCCGTTGTGTATCGTTGGTAAAGCGCAGTCGGCAGCAAAACAGGGTTGGAACGCTGTAGGCGCTAGAATCCATCAACGCGCCCGCCCGGAGACGTTTGTGGCTTAGTAAAACAGAGACCCGTAGTGTAGAGACGGATGGGAGAGGGAAGCCTTTTCTTGTGGCTTGGTCGTAAGGGAGAAAGTTTTCGACGCCGAGAAGGAAGAGGGTCAGGAGGAGGGGAGGTTAATTTATCAGTGCAATAATTCTGCTCTCTGGCGGACAGGAGCACGGCCCAGCGTGACTTTATTCGCGGCAAGTGGGTGGCCATCATTAATTACGTCAGTGTGGCTGCTGGCGGTGCGATAAGCCACACTGGTGGAAGCGTAACAACAAGCGCTCGTACAGGGTGTTAACAAAACATTCCTACATATTTTGTGAGATGGTTCATTGTACAAAAAGGCAAGGTAATGTATAGAGCAAGGACATAGTACTTTGAACATATTACTGAGATGTTGCTACTGCTGGGAACTGGTTCTTAGAAATTTTAAACGTGCTCTGATGAAATGCTTCTAACGGCTACTTCAGAGAATGTCCGCGACGTCTGTATGTGGAATGAGGATTCATCGCACCTATTTTCTACTATCACAGATGAAACCTTCATGCGGACTTGATGGTTACATCTAGAGTGGTGCTGGCTGCATTGATTGGTGTTGCTCTCCATGGCAAGATACTCGACCATCATATTTCAGACAGATTGGCTGCCAGAACTATGTTGCCAAACAATAAAACTTGGGACAAGCAACAACTACATCCAGCGTCATTTAGCTTTTTCAGGCTATCACGGTTTTTTTTTTTTTTTTTAGTAATAATATCTGAATTTCCCGTTACTTATTTGCATAAGCTTTTGGCTGACATGCTGCAGCTTTCGTTACAGATATTATGCTTCTTCACATGTCAAAGAGCACCATGCGTCACAAAGTACTAAACCACTGTCTTCGTTGGAGTTGTTCGTATTCTTCGAAATTTCTGCTGCCTCCTTCCACTATAAACAAAACAACAGCGACAAATCTGCCGCAGTTCGCCATGCCATCAACATCGGCCATGCTATAATATCTGAAGACAAGAGGATGCTGTGTAGTGATCAGGTGTGGCCTTGACGAGTGAAGGAGGTTACAGAGATTTTGAAGAAATTGTACAGCTCCAACAAATTTAACGGCTTAGTACTCTGTGATGCTTGGAGCTATTTGAATATGCAAACATACATAGTATCTCTAACGAAGGCTGCAGCTTGTCAGCCGAAAGCATAGATAGACAAATAAATAACGCGGCATTGCCGGAAAATCCAGATATTATTAACAAAATCATTTTGATGTTTTAATGAATAACAACAGCTCTGGGCATCTGTTCATTTAGTGGTGGCGATTAAATGTGCTGCCATGAAGAGCGAGGGTTATGTACTGTGTGTAACCTGATAAACGAGTTATGTGTATTTCTGGGAGAGAGATAGGGACAAAGTTTATCTCAAAACCTCGTAATGGAAAACCAAATAAAAAAATAATCAGCATTTGTCGGTGCAACTTGAACCAACCCTGAATTCTTCTTCTACGAACACTTTCTCGGGTCCGAGTGTAGGCGATTACGATTGAGGATGTTTACTCCTGCATGGGAACGTCTGGGAAGATGAACTGCGGTGGTTTCCCGTTGCCTTCTCCCGTGTGATTCTACCGTGTGACAGTTTTTTTTTTTTTTGGCTACGCGGCCATATAGCCAGCACTATGTAATTTTGTAGTTTGCAACTATGTATTGTATCATTCAGTGTATTATAGATTCTACCTGGTATAGACGACACAAGAAAAACACAACACTTAATTAAAACCACCCATGCCCGAGGCCGGACTCGAACCGGCGACCCCTGCAATGCGAGTCTAGCACGCTATCCCATACACTGCCGGGGTCGGCTGACAGTGTTATTGTAGTGTGGATGATTGTGATAGTGCGTGTGTTCAGTGTAGAGTGTTGTTTTTGTTGTGGATGAGAGACGAAAGAAGGAAGAGGGTGAAACCTGGTTCCAGACAATTCAGGCATACTCTCCTGAAGGACACCGAGGGACAGCAAAGCTTAACGTCCCCGTCCGACAAATCAGTGTAGTTAGCCATCACTCCATACACATTGCAGAAGGGTATATAATTCAAACTTAAGTGCACATCTGGTAGTTATGAATTGTACATGACTCCTACCCTACCGACCAAGTCCTGCTGATGGAAACTTCTTCCACAACCTGGACTCGAAACTGTTAACCCCGTGTCAACGCCGGACACCATCATGGTGCCGCAACCGACGCGGCCAACGAGGTCTACCAACGCCGAATACAGTATTTTATTTATTTGCTTCATCACATCTTTAATTCCATCGTTGAATGCTGTTTTATTAGAATCATAGAAACTGGGTAATTTGCAAGAAGTATAAGATTGAAGTTGCTCATGCAGGGAGCCGTATTCATATCACTGACTTTCGTAGATGAGGCCATTAAACTGCCAGAACGAGAAAGGCTGAATGTGTTAATTATAAGAAGGCAGAAGTGAGATATAAAATTTGTTTGTTTTTAAATTTCATCTGAAATTGGTTAAGAACTTATTTATCGCGTCGTATAGCAGAAGAGCGACTGACAACGGTCTGATGTTCTATCTCGCAAGAAAAAAAATATTTTTATTCGTAACGTCTCCACAGGGTGACTGAGCCTTTTCTCGAAAGTGTACCAAGGAGAAAATTCTCATCATGGTGATCAAACCGAGCGTGGTGGGTGAGCGGTTAACGCTCTGGCCTTGTATTCTGGAGGTCACTGGTTCGAATCCCCGTCCGGGCATCCAGATTTGGGTTTACAATGGTTTTCCCAAATCACTCCAGGCATATGCCTTAACGTTTCCTTCATAGAGCGATTGCCGAATTCCTTCCCGTTCCTCGTCCCCATTCCCATCCCGCCTCTAGTGACCTCGACGTCGATTAGACGTAAAGCCACAAGTAAAAAAAAATGGTGATCAACCCGTCATCACCTCATAGATTGGAAGATTCCACCCTACAGTTGTGCTGAGCAAGGAAATGGAATTAAAAATATACCCAAAACGATACAAACTTCTTTATTTTAGCAATAATCTAGTTAGTTAGATGGGATTTAATTTTACTTCCATGTATGATATGTTAGAAGAAAAATGTGACAGCAATGAATATCAATATATTTTCGAAAAAATTGATCGTGTCTTGGAAACATCACACAGTTATAAACGAACAGAAACGACTGAATATAAGATACAGCCATAAAATTGCTCTCACTTACAGAAATGCTCAGCATTTATTCCTTCCACTCATTGTTGTTGTATGCAGTAGAAATATTTTCCGATGTGTGAGGTTTTTATTATGGCTTTACGCCTCGTCGACGTCGAGTTCATTAGAGGCAAGAAAGGACTGGGAACGGGGAGTAGTTTTGAAGGAACATTCCCTGCAGTCTCCTGCAGTGATCTGAGGAAACCATAGAAAACCTAAATGTGGTTGGCCAGACGGGGATTCAAACCCGTGACCTCCCGAATATGAAGCCAGGATGTTACTGCTCACCCACCAATCACGGTGAGGTGTTTTCCATTCACAGTCACTAACATGTAAGGACACTCTTGCGACGATCATCAACTTGTAGTGTAAGTGGCTGATGGTACTTAATAGGGGATGAGAATTTCTAGCAGTATCGCCCATTTTGAAATTCCAGTTACTAACTGTGCAGTTTGCGGTTCCTCAAAAAATAACTACGTTCTGTCAACCGAGGAGATGACCTATCTTAATGGATTGCCTCTAAACGTTACAAAATTCACTACTGTATAACATCAAATAATTCTAGTCAAACGATACTGCTTAAATAACGCAACTTTCTGTGCACAAGTTACAGTATGTTCTTGCAAAAAATTCCACGAAACAAGGTAATTAATTTCAGTGGGCCAATATGTTTCAACGAAGACTGAAATAATAACAACAATTTCCTTTATCAGACCAAACACGTTATCATAAAATCAGACGGGATTCGCTATCTGAAGTAACTACAGTGAACGTTACGATAGAAATTTGTAACAGCTTGACTACTACTAATAGGTAGACATTTAGCAACAACAATACATCAGGTAAAAATACTCTACACAAAGAGAGCAAGTATTCCAAATTGCTCACTTAGCATATCGGCTGGTGGTAGTATTTTTAGTGCCCAAGTCTTCCGTTTGTCTTCTGTTTGTGAAACGTATAACCATGTTCTGAACAACTGTATTTTGTTTGTTTGTTTAATGTGTAGTTTAGCGGCCTGGTGTCGTGGTGTTTAGGGCGTCTGACTGAAGATCGAACTGTTCCCGGTTAGAATCCCTGTCCCAGTGGTCATTTTCATAGGGCCATATCCCTTCTTTCAACTCTGTCTCAACTGACTGTGTAGTGCGATGTACGCAAGAAAGCTACCGTGGTTCGGATTCTACGCCAAACTGTAGGTCCTCTATACCTGGTAGGATTACCTGGATATACAAGGAGGTAAGAAACTGGTAACCTTACCTCCAATACCTGGCTATGTATACCTTCTTCGGGAGGGTCCAACTTACTTTCGGGTTGAATACCATGTTTAGTTCTTTTTTGCTGTGCAGTTTATCAGGTGGGAATTGGGGATCACTCCAGCATTCGCCTAGATGATTGCGAGTAACCGCCTAAGAAGCGCAATCGGGTTTCAGGAACAGATCCTGGTGTACATCACCGACCAGTGGGATGACGCCTCAAAGCGTCCTGCAACTCTGGCACGTATATATTAGAAAAATTTAGCTGAGCGAGTGAGGGATATAACATCTTGTAGGTAAATAGACGGCAGGTTAGCGTCCAATGTGGGTAGGAAAGGTTAATGAGTTTCTTTCCGGCTAATATTAGTGACCACCGAGCAGCTTACACAACGTTCCGCAGTCTTCATGTCTTCTCGTCAACATCCGTGTGATAGCAAAGGCTTCTTACTGAGCAAACTCGTTGCCAGCTGTGGCAATATGAGCGTCTGAGATTAGTTGAGCACCAATTATCTCAACACTGAATGAGCAGCGATTTATAGACTCGGAGAAGCCAGTAGGTTTACTAAAACCCCGTTTCATCAATACTTCCCGTTTCAGCACGTACAGCCTCGTGTATAGGAACGTCGGGGACGAAATAGGCCTGCTCCATGTTTAAGAAACTTTTTTCTCATTTAAACACTATTTCACATCCTCTTTTGAAGCTGAAAGGTGGTTTTCCTGGTGGAAAAGATGCTTTTAGCAGTACCTGTTCCTGTTCCTTCTAAACCTGTATATTACCGAGTATTATTATTTAAATTCCTCCACACTTTCTTGCAGGATATGAATATTAAAATTGCTGCGTTTAAAAGCTTAATACTTAAATTAATATTCATAAGCCACCGATTAATATGTAACATCGTCCCTCGGTTTAATTTCGTAGTATTACACAGGATCACTAGTCTTGAAATTCTTCTACAAATTTAAATTCTTAGATTGAGGGTGATAGTTAAAACTTCACTATCAAATTTAAAACATTCTTAAACATTGATTCTTACTAAAGTAGTACAGACAAAAACGTATTTTCATTAAATCATTATTTTAATTGTAAATTATATTCGAGTTCAAATTTTAGTATTAATAATTTTTTACCGTAAATAAGACCAAATACCAGGTCAGATGTTCATTGTTTGTAGTAGAAATTTATATGCACAATGTATGATTTGAGCAAATAACTACCGACCCAATATAGCTCTGCACAACTGTTTAGAAACAGTTTTTCGTAGTCAGATTCTCTTATGTACGGTGCATTATTTACTGAAGTTTGGCTTTTTAAAATGGTTTTCGATAGATTCAGTTAGAAATCTAAATGAAATATGTAACATCACCTCCCAAATTCACTTGGGGGCTGCGGATACCAATTTAGTAACATACATGCTACAATTGTTTATGCTTCTTCTTCATTCTTCTGTGACCGTATTATTATTGGAAAAAGGTGAGATGAAGTAAAAATATCAAATACAGATTCTAGGACAAAATTCTGCTTATTCGTGTTTGCTACCAAATATCGTTAAAACCAAACAGTTACTTAAGAAACTTGTAAGGCTTTGTCATCTTCTTCGAAACGATTAACGCACTAGAATAACACGAAAATATCACATCAGAAAATATTAATACAGTGCTACAAAACATACCACGTAACGAACAGCAGGGAAAAGATTCTTTAATGAAAGTTCTTATTCGGCTTGTACTAGTCCTCACCAGTACACTGAATACACAAAATGCAATTTATTAAAACAATGTTTCTGAATGTTACAATACGACAAACCAGACTGTTTTCGAATTGAAGCGCCGGCGGTGGGGCGTAGGCCCTGGCGACAGTCAGACGCGACCCGGAGACTTGTATTGTCCTGAACAATACAGGCGCTAGGACTCTGAAAGGATTATAAACTTGAGTGACAAGGTGAATAGAATCGGAGGGTCCTCCATAACAGCATGCCGTGTTTCTAAACCAACTTTAGTGGAACTTGCAAACTGTTGTCGACTGAGTAGATCTGCTTTACGTGTGAAAAGTGATATAGGCAGAGACAAATCCAAACATTTGAGACAGGAAGGCGGAATTTGTTTTCCGACAACCTTTCATCACACGTAAAAGAAAAAAAAAAATACAATGGGCCGCCTAGTGTAGGAGGGAGGAGTGCACGACATTGAATAGCAAATAAGAAGTTAGGAACATATTTTTAACAATTGTTGTTAAAATTTGTTATGTTTTAGGTGGGGTGTAAGGATTTGGGAAATGCTATATTAGCCTCTTCCTACCAAATGTCAACCTGTCCTTCACGTGGTGCAGCCCGTTTGCACTGACGAGGCTCTGGCGACTGAAAGATTCCCTGTATAAGGAGTCGCCCTCTGCTTGCCAACGGCCGCCTGAAAGGACGGAGGAAGAGCTGGGAGTGGTCCAGGACACACTCTTGCCCTTGGGGTTGGAAACGGCCCCTAAAGGCGGATAAATCACTAATGATCAAAGGTATGAGAATGTAAAAGGTAACAGGAAGCCACTGCATTAAAGACCCAAAGGGCATCATAATGCTATTTAATCCTCTAAAATTACATATAGTATTAAAGATTATTCCTAGGTAAAATAATCAAACATTCGGAACACCGGCTGGGGATTGCTCAAGGAGTCGTAAAAATGGATAGAAACATTCTAAGTCGGAGCATGGAATGTTAGAAGTCGGAATAGAGCAGGTAGATTAGAAAACTTAAACAGAGAGATGGAATGATTTAATTCACATGTTGTTGGCGTTAATGAGATCAAGAAGAGGATTTATGATCTGGAAAACACAGAATAAATATCACACAAGCTGTCAGTGGAGTTATTAGTGTGGGTTTTGTAATGACCAAGAGGGTAGAGAAACGGGTAATTTATTATGAACAGTTTAGAGACAGGATTATTTTGATGAAGGTAGAAACTACGCCTTCTCCAACTACGTTAGTGCAAGTATAAATGACCGAGTCACAGGAAGATGATGAATAAATACAGAAAATATATCATGAAATTGAAGGATTAATCCAATTTGTAAATGACACTGGAAGGAATATCTAATAACCATGGGTGATTGGAATGTGATAGTGCGAGAAGCAAATAAGGGGTATAGTGTAGGAAATTTTTGTCTATGAGAAAGAATTGAGAGAGGAAGCACGTTGCTAGAATTTTGTGAAAAATATGAACTCATCGTGACGAAAACGCTATTTAAGAATCATGCATGAAGGATATACACGTGGAAACGTCCAGAGGATACAGGCAGATATCAGCTACAGTATATCATGGTCAAACAGAGATTCAGGAATCAAGTTCAGTACTGTAAAGCATTCTCAGGAGCTGCCATTGACTGTGACCACAATCTGATAGCTGTGAAGTGCAGGCTCGATTTCAAGAGATTAAAGAAGCAACACAGGCAAAACTATAGAAAGTGAACAAACTGAAACAATCTAACATGAGAGAAAAATTTGCAGATATAGTGCATGCGGGTCTAACAATTATCTTTGAAGGATGTCCGTTAGACTTTGCGAAAAACGCTGCCAGAAAATCTTGGACCACAGAAGAAATTTTGCAGTTG